>CM077923.1:88967323-89082323 GCA_039797435.1 Crotalus adamanteus | reverse complement strand
AGAAGAAGAAGAAGAAGAAGAAGAAGAAGAAGAAGAAGAAGAAGAAAGGAGGAGGGGGGAGGAGGAGGAGGAAGAAGGGGAGGAGGAGGAAGAGGGAGGAGGAGGAAGAAGGGGAGAGGAGGAAGAAGGGAGGAGGAGGAGGGGTACTCGGGGGAGGCTGAGAAGGAGCAGGGGGAGGTGGGGGAGGTGGGGGAGGTGGGGGGAGGGATCTCTTTGACTGAATTCCTTTAGTCTAAAGTTATGTCAAAATTAGAAACTAACTTCCTGGACTAGTGCTTGGTGTATGGGTAAACAAACTGAAGCAGAGGTAAATTAATTTCATATCCAAGCTACTGGCAGTAGCCAAATCCCCAGTGTCCGTTTACAGCAATTCTCCTTTACTTAATGGGGATATCTTGTGTGTATATACTGCATTCTTCTGATGCTACCAACACCTGTGGGATGCCCAGCAGTCTAAGATGAGGAAATTTTTAATCATTTCAATATGGTGAAAAAGACAAGAATTTTGTCAGGTGCCAAAGCGGGGGGGGGGGGGGGGAATAATAATCCAACACTTACTGACAGTTCTATTTCTTCATTGCAATTAACACTATTAAGGCAATTAAAGTAATTAATGGCATTTCTGCAAAGGAAGGATTCAACAGCAAATTATATAGAATGGCTTGACAGGGAGAACTAACTTATATATATAGTTAAAAGGAAACTCTCCCCCTGAAATTGAGAGTAAAGGAGAATATTTTTGCAGACCTGGGGGACAGCTGAAAAGACGTGGAATGGAAAGAGACATTTGACAAAGACTGTTTTATTTCATGTCTATCTGGCCTCTTGTTATTTTCATAACTAACTCAAGGTGGCAAACATAGCTAACACTCTTTCTGCCTCATATTTTCCCCAAAACAACAACCCTGTGAAGTAAGTTGAAGTGACTAGCCCAAAGTTCGCCAGGTGGCATTCATGCTTAAGGCGGGACTAGAATTCACCATCTCCTAGTGCAGTGTTTCCCAAACTTGACAATTTTAAGGCATGAGGACTTCAACTCCCAGAATTCCACAGCCAGCAACGCTGGCTGTGGAATTCTGGGAGTTGAAGTCCTCATGCCTTAAAATTGTCAAGTTTGGGAAACACTGTCCTAGTGATTGACCCAAAGTAAACCAACCAGCTTTCATTCCTTAAGGCGGGACTAGAATTCACCATCTCCTAGTGATTGGCCCAAAGTAAACCAACCAGCTTTCATTCCTTAAGGCAGGACTAGAATTCACCATCTCCTAGTGATTGGCCCAAAGTAAACCAACCAGCTTTCATTCCTTAAGGCGGGACTAGAATTCACCATCTCCTAGTGATTGGCCCAAAGTAAACCAACCAGCTTTCATTCCTTAAGGCGGGACTAGAATTCATCATCTTCTAGTGATTGGCCCAAGATCACTAGCTGGATTTCATGCTGAAGTGGGACTAGAACTTCTTAAAAACTTCTTTAAAACTTCCAGTGTTGGAGTATTCATAGCTTCTGGAGGCAGGTTGTTCCACTGGTTAATTGTTCTAACTGTCAGGAAATTCTTCCTTAGTTCCAGGTTCTTCTCTTCTTGATTAGTTTCCATCCATTGCTTCTTGTCCTGCCTTCAGGTGCTTTGGAGAATAGCTTGACTCCCTCTTCTTTGAGGCAGCCCTGGAGATATTGGAACATGGCTATCATGTCCCCCCTCATCCTTCTCTTCGTTAAAATGGACATACCCAATTCCAGCAACCGTTCCTTATATGTTTTAGCCTCCAGTTCCCTGATCATCTTTGTTGCTCTTCTCTGCACTCTTTCTAGAGTCTCAACATCTCTTTTACATTGTGGCGACCAAAACTGGATGCAGTTTTCCAAGTGTGGCCTTACCAAGGCATTGTAAAGTGGTATTAACACTTCAAGTGATCTTGATTCTATCTTTTTATTAATGCAGCCTAGGACTGTGTTGGCTTTTGGGGCAGTTTTTTTTTTTTTTCCAGAGGGGGCAAGCTGATAAATGGACATAACTCTAGCATCTAGCATTCCGTTTGGCTATATTTATGATTTGGCTTATTGGGATAACTAGAAGACTTTCATGGTCTCTTCCCACTCTATGCTGGTTGATCGATCGACAGCGAAAACAATCAACCAATGGAAATTGTGAGTGCTTCATCATTGGAGGTTTTCAAGAAGAGACTGGATAGCCAGTCGTCAGAAATGGTATAGGGCAGTGGTGGCGAACCTATGGCACACGTGCCAGAGGTGGCACTCAGAGCCCTCTCTGTGGGCACACCTGCTGCCGCTGCCAGCTCGTGCAGATCCATTAGGCCACCGCTGGCGCCCGGAGCAGCAGCCCCACCCAGCACAAAGGAGGTGAAGCAGCTGGCAGCAAGCTTGAGTAGAGTTGGTAGAGCGGCCCCCCCAAGTGCTCGCTGGCCTCTGTGTGCGGGGGCTGATGGTGTCAGGCAGCAGCCACCCCTGCCTCGCCTTGCCCCGCAACAATGGCACCCCTGCCCTACCCCCTGCCTCACCCCGCAGGATGAGTCTCCTGCCCACCACCCCACCCACCAGAGACCCCCTGGATCTCACCCAATCCTGCCCAGCCCCCACAGGTGTCCCCCCACAAGCAACCTCAAAGTGGCCACGCCCACCCCTGGCTACGCCCACTCAGTCTGCCATGACCACCGCAGACACGCCCACTCAGTGGGTCATGCCCCCCTGCCTCTCCCCGAGGGCACCACAATGCTGAGGTGGCCCTGGCACTTTGCGATAAATAAGTGGGTTTTGGGTTGCGGTTTGGGCACTTGGTCTCTAAAAGGTTCGCCATCACTGGTATAGGGTCTCCTGCTTGAGCAGGGGGTTGGACTAGATCAGTGTTTCCCAAACTTGACAATTTTAAGGCATGTGGACTTCAACTCCCAGAATTCCACAGCCAGCGTTGAAGTCCTCATGCCTTAAGTTTGGGAAACACTGGACTAGATGACCTCCAAGCTCCCTTCCAACTCTGTTATTCTGTTAATCGGAATGCAAATGGTGCCAAAGGCTAGCCCAGAAAAGATCTACAAAATCCTCCCCTCTCCTCCACACCTCGGTAGCCATCCTATGCCGTTGGTATCCTTCACTCCTACTTCCCCCCCCCCATTTATCTTGCATGCTTTATTAAGAGAGGGTAAGAGAGGGTAAGAGAGGGAGGGAGGGAGGGAGGGAGGGAGAGAGCATGTGCAAGAGAAATACAGTTCTAAGTCTTGATTGCAATTATAGGTAAGCAATTCTAATTGCATTACTAGATAATTAAAAGATCTGAAGCCGCTGTGGGAAAATTTGAAATTGATCTTCGGTTGTCTCTCGGCTTAATTGAAAAGGTTTCAGCAGCATGAGAATTCTTGTGACTTTCATTTTCTCGGTACTCAGAGAACGGGGTCACGTTTCCACGCCGAAGACAACCCCGCTCATGCCAATCCACCGGAAAGATGAGATGTTTGCAAGTCTTTGAAATATTTTTCAGCCAAGCTGCCCTCCTCCTTTGCTTCTGTCGGAATCCATACATGCTCCTGGACTGTTGAAATTTCGTGCAGACCTTCTCAAACTGTAGAGACCTCAGTCTGGGTTCTTAAAGGTTAGCTGTTGTTGTTGTCCAGTAGCTAAGTCATGTCTGACTCTTTGTGACCCCATAGAGCACAGCACACCAACCCCTGCTGCCCTCCACTCTCCCCCAGGTGTCTATGGAGATTTTTGGTCATCCAGGTCATGGCTGTCACAAAAATGCTTTTTCTGGAGGCAGCTGGACTTTCTTGTTTTTCTTTGAAGACGTTTCGCTTCTCATCCCAGAAGCTTCTTCAGCTCTGACTGGATGGTGGGGAAGGGAAGGATTTATACTCCTTGCAGACAGCTGGTCCTTTGCCTTCTTTGAGAGCAGTGGTGGCGAACCTATGGCACGGGTGCCAGAGGCGGCACTCAGAGCCCTGTCTGTGGGCACATGCACCGTCGCCCCAGTCCTAGGCCTTCAGCTGGGTTTTATAAAACCTTTTCTCTTTAGGCCTCCGCCGCCGTGTGCAAAAAAAAAAAGAAAAAGGTTCAATCAATGAGTCAATTTCAACTTCTCATGGGAAAAAAAAAAGATCTTGCAAAGTTGGAATTGATTGAACTTTTTAGTCCCACCCAGTCTGCCGTTACCACTGAAGCCACGCCCAGCCAATGGGCCACACCCAGCCAATGGGCCACACCCACCCGGCACCCGACAGTACATAAGTGGGTTTGGGGTTGCAGTTTGGGCACTCGGTCTCTAAAAGGTTCGCCATCACTGTTTTAGAGAGTCGTCGAGGCTGCAGGATGTTTTCTGCCCTGTGTCCCTTTACATAAAGCACTTCCGGAACAACCATGACCTGTAAGACTGACATTTAGCTATGCATTTTGAGATGAACACCCTTCGAACGGTGCAGGAGTGTGAACGGATTTCCAGAAAAAAAAATTGCAGACTACAAGAACAATTTGCGCTTCAGTTTGAGATGCAGACAACCAGACGCAACACCAACAGCCTGCGCCCGTCTCCAACAGCGAAGGGACCCAGGGCAGAAAACATCAATGACTCTCTAAAACAGGGGTGTCAAACTCAATTTCATTGAGGGACGCATCAGCATTGTGGTTACCCTCGGGGGCTGGGTGGGTGTGGCCTACTGGGTGGGTGTGGATGGAGTAGGTGTGGCCTATTGGGTGGGCATGGCCAGCTCTACATCATTCGCATCAAGGGTGCCTGTGGGGGCCTGGGCAGGAGTGGGACAGATCTGGGGGTCTCTGGCAGAAGGGGGGGGGGGGACCGGGGCAAGCGCCAAGGCATGGTCCACTGGAGGAGCCTCACTGCCTGCTGAAACCCCTCCCCCGGAGCCCATCAAGCTGGATAAGTGAAGTAGGCGAGGGCCATTTGCTGGCCACTTCCAGGCGATGGTGCATTTCTTCATTCCTCATGAAGGGTGACACCTCCCCAGCATGCCCCAGGGGGTGGGACCAACGCAGCAGGGGCTGGTTCCTGACAGTTAGAACAATTAACCAGTGGAACTACCTGCCTCCAGAAGCTGTGCATGCACCAACACTGGAAGTTTTTAAGAAGAGACTGGACAGCCATTTGTCTGAAATGGTGTAGGGTTTCCTGCTTGAGCAGGGGGTTATTATTATTTTTTTGGCTGCTGATTGAATAGCCTTTGGGTCACAGCAAAATAAAATTCCCTTTTCTGATTCCCTCCCACATGTTTCCTGCAGAGGTCCCAGCGAGTCACCGCGGCTCTACTTCATGAGGAAAACTGCTCATGAATTTATTTCCAGAACCTCAATTCCCGTTGCTAATTATTTATGCATGTCATCCATTTTTAGGATTGTAGATTTTTTCCCCCTCTCTTCGTCTCCTGCTTCCGTTTCTTTGTTATTCCCCTTTGACTTCTCTGTTTATGTTACAAAATCTGGGACAAAAGCAGACCTCACGTCACTGTGTGGGCTACAAAGAGACTCTAAATCATGTTGGTTGGGAATCAAGATAGGCTAAGAGGGTGTTTTGCTTGCTTCCAAGGAAGGAGCTGGTGGACAAACAGGCGGTGAAATGTTTTTTCCTTGTTTAAGAGGAAGAACCTGCAAAGCTTGTAAAGAATTTGTAAATAGTGAAGAGGGAACTAGTTATGTCTAGGCCAGGGGTAGGCAACCTTGGCTCTTTTATGACTCATGGACTTCAACTCCCAGAATTCCTGAGCCAGCATGGTTCAGCTTGGAAACCTCTCCCTTTCCCCTCAGCATATCTGGCTCAGGAATTCTGGGAGTTGAAGTCCACGAGTCATAAAAGAGCCAAGGTTGCCTGCCTAGGCCACTTTATGACTCGTGGACTTCAACTCCCAGAATTCCTGAGCCAGCATGGCTCAGCTTGGAAACTCTCCCTTTCCCCTCAGCATGGCTGGCTCAGGAATTCTGGGAGTTGAAGTCCACCAGTCATAAAAGAGCCAAGGTTGCCTATGTCTGGCCTAGTCTAACAAAGAGAAGAATTGGACTGTCATTCATGATAGCAGCCTTCCAATATCTCAGGGGTGGCCACAAAGAAGAGAGGGTCAACCTTTTTTCCAAAGCACCTGAAGACAGAACAAGAAGCAATGGATGGAAACTGATCAAGGAGAGAACCAATCTAGAGTTAAGGAGAAATTTCCTGACAATTATAACAATTAATCAGTGGAACGACATTGGGGGGGGGGAGTGCAAAGAAGAGCAACTAAGATGATTAAAGGCCTAGAGACTGAAAGAAATGAAGAACAGTTGCAGGACTTGGGTTTGGCTAGTCTAGAGTGAAGAAGCACATGATAGTAATATCCAGTATTGGAGAAATTTCCACAAAAAGGAGGGAATCAACTTATTTTCCAAAGCACCAGAGGGCAGGACAAGAAACAAGAAACTAATCAAGGAGAGAAACAACCTGTAATTAAGAAGAAACATCCTAATAGTGAGAACAATTAACCACTGGAACAGCTTGCCATTAGAAGTTGTGAGAGCTTCATCACTGGAGGTTTTTAAGAAGAGATTGGACAGGCACTTATCTAAAATATTATAGGGAGCAGGGGGTTGGACTAGAAGACCTCAAAGGTCCCGTCTAGCTCTATTCTGATTCTGACTTGCCTCCAGAAGTTGAACTCCAGGATGCCTTCCAACGCTGTTATTCTGTTATATCTAGTTGCTAGTTTTTCATCTTGGCACACTTTTTATGCATGTATAGCAGACTATTATGTGACATCAAGTCAATGTCAACTTTAAGTGATTTTACGGTAGATATTTTTCCAGGATACACTGCCTTGCAGCCTGCTCTACAGATCCTCCAATTTGCAGTATTGTCAGGCAATCTGAGCAGTATTAAAGCTGACCAGGATTAGTTTGCTAGTCACCGTGGATTTCTCTCTCTCTCTCTCTCTCCCCCCCCCCCCCCTCTCTGTGTATGTGTGAGAGAGAGACAGAGACAGAGACAGAGAAGAAGGAGGAGGAGAAAGGAAAGGAAGAGGAAGAAAGGAAGAGTGAGAGAAAGAGAGAAAGAGAGAAAGAAAGAAAGAAGAAAAAAAGAAAGAAAGAAAGAAAGAGAAAGAAAGAAAGAAAGAGAGAGAGAAAGAAGGAAAAAGAGAGAAAGAGAGAAAGAAAGAAAGAAGGAAGGAAGGAAAAAGAAAGAAAGAAAGTAAAAAGAAAAAAAGAAAGAGAGAGAAAGAAAGAAAGAAAGAAAGAAAGAAAGAAAGAAAGAAAGATTGAGAAATGTCTTTTGTCTCTTTACAAAGGAATACATTTGCACGCAATTCTTTTTTTCTTTTTTCTTTTTGTCAGTTTGGGAGAACACAAGAAAAGTTCCCCATTCTGAGGAACAATTCTGATTTTTTTGCAATTGCAAATGTTACATTATGGGAAATCTTGTTGCATGCCCAAATTGGCATTACACTTCTATCTAGCATCCTTCTCTATGGGTTTTTTCTTCTTCTCCATATACCACCTGTAGGTTAACCAACTCATTGGGGCAAGAAGTATGTTGGTATCAACCATTTTGTTACAGATGGCCAAATAAATAATTTCATTGCCTGCATTGTTGATTTTTTTTTTTCATTTCGCTCTTTGCCTCTTCCTACACAGAGGTGTAAATTCTCCCGGGATAATATCCCTGTGTTATCTGATCAAATGATGGCAGTTCTTGAAATTTTATGCTAGAATGTTA
Source organism: Crotalus adamanteus (assembly GCA_039797435.1). Lineage (NCBI taxonomy): Eukaryota > Metazoa > Chordata > Lepidosauria > Squamata > Viperidae > Crotalus > Crotalus adamanteus. The sequence continues at coordinate 89,074,626 of CM077923.1, read as the reverse complement.
GACTTTATGGTGCCAGGAGACACTTTGGTGTTAAATTATACTAGTCCTGTCAAGCTGCTGTTTTGCTTCTTCCTAATTCCTCAGATGATCACCCAAGGAAGAACTTCCCAAATCATCTCAGAATGATGCTTTAGGCAAAATGTGGTGCCAGCTGCAGTTTAAATTCAATATTACATTTATGTCACCACTTTCCTGCGTAATGAAATTCCAGGACAACATAAATCAGCTCTTCAGGGAACAGAGAAGAAATTGTTTTATTCTGCTTTAGCAAAGCCAGCGCAGGGTATTTCAGGCTAAGGCAGGTGGTCCTCAGCTTATGACCGAAATGGAGCCTGGAATTTCCTCGTTAGTCATGATGGTCGTATGTTGAGGCATTCACGTGACCCATTCTATTTTATGACTTTCTTTTGCGACAAGCAAACACTGCGGTTATTAAGCAAACACACTAGGATGGTTAAGCCAACACTATGGTCGTTAAATGAATACAATGGTTGTTAAGCGAGTCAATGCATTCTTATGGCCCTTGTGTGAACACGTGTGTCTTTGTGCCACAATTGGAACTCTGGAACTGGGTTGTAAGTATTTTTGGTGGGAGGGGTCTGTCATAACTTCGAACAATGGCTAGGCAACCAGTTGTTAAGCAAGGACTCCCTCTAAGTGGAACAACCTGCCTCCAGAAGCTGTGAATGCTCCAACACTGGAAAATTTTTAAGAAGAGACTGGACAGCCATTTGTCTAGGGTAGGGGTAGGCAACCTTGGCCCTTTTATGACTGGTGGACTTCAACTCCCAGAATTCCTGAGCCAGTGTGGCTCAGCTTGGAAACCTCTCCCTTTCCCCTCAGCATGGCTGGCTCAGGAATTCTGGGAGTTGAAGTCCACAAGTCATAAAAGAGCCAAGGTTGCCTACCCCTGGTGTAGGGTTTCCTGCCTGAGCAGGGGGTTGGGCTAGATGACCTCTAAGGTCCCTTCCAAGTTAAATGTGGCTTCCCCATTGACTTTGCTCGTTAGAAGGTTGCAAAAGGGGATCACGTGACCCTGGGACACTGCGACCGTCATAAATATGAGTCAGTGGCCAAGCGTCCGAATTTTAATCACGTGATCAGGGGGATGCCGCAACGGTCGTAAGGGTGAAAAATGGTCATAAGTCACTTTTTTCAGTGCCGTCGTAACTTTGAACAGTCACTAAATGAACGGTTGTAAGTCAAGGACTACCTGTGTGAAAGTCTGAACGACCTATGACATTTCTCAAAGACAATCCAGGTGGACTTAACCCGTCAACCTAGCAAGAAAACGCGTGCCTGGCTCAGAACGACATTCTCCGGTATGGGAACTGGGCAGGTCAAATAAAGGAAATTATTTATAACTCAGGATGGAAATGAGGGGTTCTTGGGGCTCTCCTAGCTGGGTTCTTTTCCTGCAGATGTTTCGTTATGAGCCCTGGTGGTTGGAAGGCAGTACTGCAGGTTTATTCTGCCCACTGCCAGCAGTTTGATCCTGACCGGCAGTCCAGCCTTCTATCCTTCTGAAGTTGGTAAAATGAGGACCCAGGTTGTTGGGGACAATAGGCTGACTCTTTAAAACCGCTTAGAAAGGAGTGTAAAATGCTGGGAAGCGGTATATAAGTCTGAGTGCTATTGTGAGGAAGGAAGGAAGGAAATAAAAAATGAGGAAGGAAGGAAGGAAGGGAAAGAGGGAGGGGGGAGATAAAAAATGAGGGAGGGAGGGAGGCAGGAAGGAAGGAAATAAAAATGAGGGAGGGAGGGAGGGAGGCAGGAAGGAAGGAAATAAAAATGAGGGAGGGAGGGAGGGAGGAAGGAAGGAAATAAAAATGAGGGAGGGAGGGAGGGAGGCAGGAAGGAAGGAAATAAAAATGAGGGAGGGAGGGAGGGAGGAAGGAAGGAAATAAAAAATGAGGAAGGAAGGAAGGAAGGAAGGGAGGGAGGGAGGGAAAGAGGGAGGGAGGGAGGAGATAAAAATGAGGGGGGAGGGAGGGAGGCGGGCAGGAAGGAAGTAAATAAAAATGAGGGAAGAAAGAAGGAAATAAAAATGAGGGAGGAAAGAAAAAAGGAAATAAAAATGAGGGAGGGAGGGAGAGGGAGGGAGGGAGGGAGGAAGGAAGGAAGGAAGGATGGGAGGAAGGAAGGACCCTGATGGTGCATAGTTGGAAAGCAGTATTGCAGGCCAATTCTGCCCACTGCCAGCTGTTCAATCCGGGTCGGCTGAAGGTTGATTCAGCCTTCCATCCTTCTGAGGTCGGTAAAAGGAGGACCCAGATTTTGGGGGGACAATAGGCTGACACTGTAAGGTGCTTAGAGAGGGCTGTAAAGCCCTGTGAAGTGGTATATAAGTCCACGGGCTATTGGTCAAATGACATTACCTAGTTTGGTAGTGAAACGCCTGCAAGAAAACAGCCAAGCACCAGTGTGAAGTTCTCTAGCTGGCTCAGCTCAACCCTCTCCTTCTTGCACCCTTCTTCCTTACGCCCCGAAGTGGGACCAATCCCGGCTTCTTTCCACCACGAAACAAATCCTGGACCGAAGCTAAGAGAGGCCGGGGTGTGCAGAGAGGGAAAAATCGAAGCGATAAGATCGAGTTTTCGTTTGGCCCCCAAGCGAATCCCACCTGCCCTGTGGGATGCGCCCGGGATCACTTCCTTGTCTATCTTTGGCTCTGGCTGATTCCATTTCCCATCATCCCCATGACCTTGGGGGTCACCTGTCACTGGAAAATGAACCTTTGAATGCCTGGAGGAAACCCTACGGGTGGTTCTTATCTCTCCGATGCGCCTCATATCTCTGGCCGAGTTTTAAATTATTCATCCACTTGCCCGCTCTCTGACAGTTACACGTCTCCATCGCTTCGTGCTTTTCCTTCTCCCCCCCCCCTTCCCGACCCCTGCTGCTTCTCCCCTTCTCCTCCCCTTTGTGGAAAAAGTCGGTATCCTTGGGAACCTTATCAAAGATCACCGTTGGAGGCTCCAGAAATGAAATAAAAGAGGAAATTGGCTGAATTAGCATAAGAGGAGTCAGCCTGTAGTTGAAAATACATCAGCCGAGAGCTTTCCTGTTTGCCATCCTTTATCTGCAGCTTCTGATCAGCTTCTGGCTTCGTTTATCTGCCCAGGGATGGGGGTGTGTATGCGAGTGTGGGTGCACGCAGGTGAAAGCTTAACACAAAGGGTTGTACAAAATGATCAATAAACAGTTTAAGCTTCTCGAAACGGATTGCCCCGCTTTCGTCTCTGTTTGCCTGTTTATTTTTTAAATACCTCAAGGGGTAGAACTAGCGGAAATAACAGAATCAGAAGGAACAGAATCAGAGTCGGAAGGGACCTTGGAGATCTTCTAGTCCAACCCCCTGCTCAAGCAGGACACAGTACCATTTCAGACAAACGGTATAAGGAACGATGGAAAGTGAACGATGGAAAGGAGAGAGGATTAAATAGACAAAAATTTCCGATCAAAGAATCAAAAGGAAAAAAAAAACTAACATTCATTTGGGCAAATTCGTGTTGTTTTTTTAGGGGTACAAGAAGTGTGAACTGAGTAAATGAGTTTGGTTAATCTGAGTCTGGAGTTTTAAGGGGTTGTATAAATCCAGATTTTAGTTGAAGCTTAAATACCAGATCGTGGATTAAACCTGGTTTGCAGCAGCAACTGGAAGATGAGATGGGGCTTTTGGAATGCACATATTTGATATACGAATATGATAAAGGCTTCTGCTTGTCTGTTTCTTGTGGGAAGTTTTTTATCTCCCGTTTTTTTCAGCTTTCAGTAGATCAGTGGTTCTCAACCTTTTTAATGCTGCGACCCCCAACCAGTCGTAAGTCGAGGACTACTCAACCGGTCGTAAGCCGAGGACTACTCAACCGGTGCAGCACCGTTTGCAGAATGGGACTTTTGGTGGGCTCAGCAGGGCAGAGACAGCCTGGACAATTGCTATTGGCTTTTGAAAGCCAATAGAATTAGACTCTATTCAAGAGAGTCTACTCTATTGGCTTTCAAAAGCCAATAGAATAAAAGGGAGTAGCACAGCTAAGGAAAAGGGGAATAAAATGGCGGACTGCGTTGTTTGGCGACCCCCGTGAAATGGTCGTTCGACCCCAAATGGGGTCCCGACCCACAGGTTGAGAACCACTGCAGTAGATCGAAGCTGGATAAATGAGTGACTTTCCTTTCTTTACATTCTTCTCCTATCAGTTTATCTTCTTCCTACCTCATTTATGAAAAAAAACAAAAACAAAACTACAAATGTTGGTTAGTTCTTATCCAAAAGCCAATGGAAAGAAATTCTATCTATATTATTTCAGATTATTGCGAAAACATAACTGTGTATGAGAGATGAGCAGCATTACGCCGTAGTATTAGACACTAGGTTTGGTCTAGTGCAGTGTTTCCCAAACTTGACAATTTTAAGGCATGAGGACTTCAACTCCCAGAATTCCACAGCCAGCAACACTGGCTGTGGAATTCTGGGAGTTGAAGTCCACATGCCTTAAAATTGTCAAGTTTGGGAAACACTGGTCTAGTGATTAATGTACTAGCCTAGAAGCTGGGAGAATGTGAATTCTAGTTCCTCCTTAGGCCTGAAAACTGGCTGGGTGATTTTGGGCCAATCACCAGGAGACCGTGGTCCCACCTTAGGCATGAAAGCCCGCTAGATGAATGGGGCAAATCATTGTCTCAGCCCACCCCACCTCACAAGATTGTTGTTGTGGGGAAAATAGGAGGAGGAAAGTGTGTTTGTTATGTTTTCTCCTTGAGTTATTTGTAAAAATAATAAAGATGTGATACAAATAAATAATAAACTAAGCTAAGCTAAACTAAACTAAAATAAAATAAAAAAACCTAACCTAAACTAAAATAATAAACTAAACTAAACTAAAATTAAAGTAAAGTAAACTAAAAAACTAAACTAAACTAAACTAATAAAATAAAATAAAAAACTAAACTAAACTAAAATAAAATAAAAACTAAACTAAAATAATAAACTAAAATAAAATAAAATTAAAGTAAAGTAAAGTAAACTAAAAAACTAAACTAAACTAAACTAATAAAATAAAATAAAAAACTAAACTAAACTAAAATAAAATAAAAACTAAACTAAAATAATAAACTAAAATAAAATAAAAGTAAAGTCAACTAAACTAAACTAGACTAAAAAACTAAACTAAACTAAACTAAACTAAACTAAACTAAACTAAACTAATAAAATAAAATAAAATAAAATAAAATAATGCATGCACCTGTAGTCTGGAGTTTTGTATAACTAATAAATTTAATTAAAGACAGGCGCAGAGCCTCCATCCTTGGAGGTGCATAAATCCTCTGAAGTGACTTTTCATAATGTGCTCTGAAGGAAGGTGGCTGTGTAGAAGCTTCTGGAAAAATCCAGTTGATTCAGCTGCGATAGCTAGATTGTAGCCAACGATCATAGGTTTTCTTTTTCTTTTTCTTTGGATGTTCAAAGCTTGAGTATGAACTTGTTCTGAATTTTAGAAGCAGGCTGCTTTAGAATCATAAGAGTTTGAAGGCGCCCATGAGGTCATTTAGTCCAACCCCTTACAATAGAAATCCAAATTAAAGCATCTGAGACAAATGGTGGACTGGCCTTCATGTGGACATGCACCCAATGAAGTGGAGCCTACCACATTTATATAATATATTTATATATTATATAAATATGTTATTTATATATTATATTACTCCTTCCATTGTTGAACTGTTCTTACTGGTAGGAAGAGTCCCACTCAACCATACATAACATTCCTTTGTTTTAATTTTTAGATGCCCCCCCCCATTCCATCACCTCCCCTCCAAAATCAGGATCTGTCCTTCTGTCTTTCTGTCTATGGCAGGGGTCTTCCAACTTGGCCCTTTTATGACTTGTGGACTTCAACTCCCAGAATTCCTCAGCCATGCATGCTGGCTGAGGAATTCTGGGAGTTGAAGTCCACAAGTCATGAAGGGGCCATAGTTCCCCCATGCTGGCTGAGGAATTCTGGGAGTTGAAGTCCACAAGTCATAAAAGGGCCAAGTTGGAAGACCCCTGGTCTATGGAGATTCTCAGTCAACCAGGTCATGGTTGTTCCAGAGGTGCTTTTTTTTTTCACGAGGCAATTGGATTTTTTTGTTTTTCTTTGAAGATGTTTTGCTTCTTCATCCAAGAAGCTTCTTCAGCTCTGACTGGACTCCCCACCATCCAGTCAGAGCTGAAGAAGCTTCTTGGATGAGAAGTGAAACATCTTCAGAGAAAAACAAAAAAGTCCAGTTGCCTCAGGAAAAAAGCACCTTTGGGATGATCTGTCCTTCAGTCTTTAAATCCATTATTCTGCGTCTTGAACTCTGGAACATTAGAGAACAAGTCTCGATGTTCTCCTATTGACATCCTTCTGATGTTTGAGGTTCTGGGCCAGAGCTTCTCAACTTTGGCCACTTTAAGACGCTCGTCATATCTTTTAGTCTCCAGGGCTTTGATCATCCTAGTTGCTCTTCTCTGAACTTCTTCCATAGTCTCAACTCCCAGCTGGTTGGGGAATTCTGGGAGTTGAAGTTCACATATCTGAAAGTGGCCAAGGTCGAGAAACACCATTCTAGGCCTAACCGTGTATTTGGTCTCTCATCACTGGCCTTCACTTCCAATCCCTTGGTTCTGTTCTTCTCAAGAACGTCCTCCACTTTCTCCCAATACTTTTTGAAAGGTAGCATCCAGAGCGGGATGCAATTCTTGAGAGGAATCCTTGCTAACGCTGAATGTGAGGTGCTAAAATATAATACTAGGATTTCAAATCCAGAGAGAAGTTAAGTTGTCCTTTCACAAAATGGCTGCAACCCCAGCCCTCCATGGAGAGTTTGAGCAAAGGACACTGAATCACAGGGGAAGCTGTCAAAACAGGAAGAAGCTGGAATCTTAAAGTAGAGGAGAAGAAGAAACACTCAAGAGAGACGTGTTCCGGTCAAATTCGTTTCGTTTCTATTGCAATGTCATCTTCACTATAGACTTTTTGAAAAGCATGAGAACACACTGATAACCAGCTCACTCCGGATCAGATAAGAATGAAAAGCTGGATTTTGGAAGAACTACAAAGAAGGAGGAGAGGAAGAATCTGTTCTTTTCGACACCCACAATGTTGCTGCCTGCTTGCTTGCTTTCATGCCAATGCATTGTAAGTCTGTGGATATTTATCTCAATCACTCCCTTGGTGTATAGCTCAACCTTCTGTTGCCTCAGGAAACCTAGCGGGGACAGTTCGGATCATTTCAGCCACCCACCAGAAGTTCACTTCTCGGCTCAAAAAACCATGTTCTCAGATGCTTAAACATCTTCCAAACACTTGGCCAACGGGCGCAGCACATCCCTGTGGAACAGTTCATCGTAAATCTGCCATCATTTTTCCTAAGTATACAGCTCCTTGGGGAAAAAACAAGGAAGATTTTCAAAGCTCATTGATGTTCATCCAAGGTCCTAACTGATTGTGTTGGAGCAGCTGATGAAACTGCCTTCCTTCTTTGGACTTCTTTTTAAAATCTTGATAACAGTTGATGAGGACCGAAAGAAAAAGATGGTTCAAAGGAGCACCATCCCAAATGTTCATCAGAAAGGTCCGTGGCCTGTAGCTTCTCTTGGATGAGATCAAGCAACATTACCTCACAATGTAGTTTCTCCATTAGGGATCCTGTATTGCATAGAGAATATGCTTGCAATGTAACTGAACTTTGATCGCTTGGTGGCAGAAGGTCCCAAACAGGACCAAACCTAATAGAACAGAACAGAGTATAGAGTAGAGTAGAGTAGAGTAGAGTAGAGTAGAGTAGAGTAGAGTAGAGTAGAGTAGAGTAGAGTAGAGTAGAGTAGAAAATATGGAATGGAATAGAAAGGAATGGAAAGAACAGAACAGAATAGAGCTGGAAGGGACCTTGGAGGTCTTCTAGTCCAGCCCCCTGCTCAAGCAGGAGAACCTATACCATTTCAGACAAGTCACGGAGCGCCCACAACTTCTGGTGGCAAGCTGTTCCACTGGTTAAATGTCCTCATTATCAGGAAGTTTCTCCTTAATTCCAGGTTGCTTCTCTCTTCGGTCAGTTGCCAACCATTGTTTCTTGTCCTGCCTTCAGGTGCTTTGGAGAATAGTTTGACCCTCCCCATCTTCTTTGTGGCAGCCCCTCAAATACTGAAATACTGCTATCATGTCTCCCCTGTTTCTTCTTTTCTTTAGACTAGCCAAACCCAAGTCCTGCAGACGTTTTTCATATGTTTTGGTCTCCAGGCCTTTGATCGTCTTAGTTGCTCTTCTCTGAACTTTTTCCAAGGTCTCAATATCTTTTTTGTAGTACGGTGACCAAAACTGGCTGCAATATTCCAGGTGTGGTCTCACTAGGGTTTTATAAAGCGGTACTAATACTTTGCGTGATCTTGATTCTATGCCTCTGTTTATACAACCCAGGATTGTGTTAGCTTTTTTGACAGCTGCTGCGCACTGCTGGCTTATAGTCAACTGATTGTCCACTAGGACTCCAACGTCACTCTCACAGCTGCTGTTTTTGATGATGATATATGTTACACATATGTATACACACACCCATATACTGTACATGCAAAATATAAAATATATATTTCCCTCTATTTCAGTGGTTCTCAACCTGTGGGTCGGGACCCCATTTGGGGTCGAACAACCATTTCACAGGGGTCGCCAAACAATGCAATACGCCATTTTCCCCCCCTTTTCCTTAGCTGTGCTACTCCCTTTTATTCTATTAGCTTTTCAAAGCCAATAGAATAGACTCTCTTGAATAGAGTCTAATTCTATTGGCTTTCAAAAGCCAATAGGAATTGTCCAGGCTGTCTCTGCCCTGCTGAGCCCACCAAAAGTCCCATTCTGCAAACGGTGCTGGACCAGTTGAGTAGTCCTCGACTTATAACCGGTTGCGGGTCGCGGCATTAAAAAGGTTGAGAACCACGGCTCTATTTTAATGCAAAGGTAATAATAATAAATCCATCGCTCTGGAATTCATACAGTTAAATAATGTAATAGTCATTTTCCCAACCTAGTGGTCTCCACCCATCTAAAATAAATAAAAGGGATTTCAGACTTTTGAAGCTCCCTGTAATAAAGATTTCGAACCATTCAAGGCAGACAATGTTTTATCACAGGCTCCCTCAGTATACCAAGGATATAAAGAGCTCTTTCCCCCATCAGAAATAAAGGCTGGAGATCTGGTTTCCTGGGAGTAGATCCATGTCATCCGCAGTGACTCCAGATAGTACATATATGATACTTAGAGCTGTTAATTGAGAATGCCAGATTCTTAAGACTGATAAATTCAGCATTTATGCGCCCAGATGTACTGTGTTACTTTCCAGCTAAGTAGAAGAGCTTTGCGCCACGGTGATAGGTAACTTCTCCAACCCCTTGTAAGAGAGGGTGAGGAAGGCCATTAGGATGATTTCCTTACTTGCATGCTTTATACATCATTTAAAACGCTTAAACACAAGGGCCTTGAACTGTATTTGCGCATGTAATGAGGTTAGCACGTGAGTTCACCAGGTTGACCCAACGGAGCTTTTTCAAAAGGCTACTGGACTTTGTTTTTCCTGGCAGACGTTTCGCTTCCCATCCAAGAATCTTCTTCAGTTCTGACTGAATGGGGGAGGACGGAAGGATTTATATTCTTTTATATTTCAGTCCTTCCATCCTCCACCATTCAGTCAGAACTGAAGAAGCTTCTTGGATGAGAAGAAAACTCTTCAAGGAAAAACGAAGTCCAGCTGTCTGGACATGAAACGTTGAACAAGCCAGATTGGTCCAGTGGTTATGGCACCAGACTCGTAACCAGGAGACTGTGAATTCTAGTCTTGCCTCAGCCATATGGCTGGACTAGAAGACCTCCAAGATCCCTTCCAGCTTCTATTCTATTCTATTCTATTCTATTCTATTCTATTCTATTCTATTCTATTCTATTCTATTCTATTCTATTCTATTCTATTCTATTCTATTCCATTCCATTCCATATTTTCTATTCTATTCTATTCCATTCCATTCCATTCCATTCCATTCCATTCCATTCCATTCCATTCTATTCTATTCTATTCTATTCTATTCCATTCCATTCCATATTTTCTATTCTATTCTATTCTATTCTATTCTATTCTATTCTATTCTATTCTATTCTATTCTATTCTATTCTATTCTATTCTATTCTATTCCATTCTATTCTATTCCATTCCATTCCATTCTATTCTATTCTATTCTATTCTATTCTATTCTATTCTATTCTATAAATGTCAGCTGGGTGACCTTGGACCTGTCATACTCACTCAGCCCAACTCGCCTCACATGTTGTTGCTGTGAGGAAAATTCAAACTTCAAACTTCTCCATTCAGACCCAGTTTGCAAGTTTTCCTGACCATAACTAGGAGACCCTGGTCCCGTGTCATCTCACGGTTGGACTACTGTAATTTGCTCCACATGAGGCCACCCTTGAAGAGCATTCAGAAGCTACACCTTGTACAAAGTGGGGCAGCGTGAACAAACTTTGGGGGCAATCAATCTACGCCATTGCTTCACGGGCTGCCGGTTTGGTTACGGGTGCAGTTCAAGGTTGTTGGTTATGACACTGGAACTGTCATAGATACATGCCAGTTGCCAAGCATCCAAATTTTGACCACGTGACCACGGGGGACGCTGCAACGGTTGTTAAGTATGAATGGTCATCAGTCCCTTTTTTCAGCGCTGTTGTAACTTTGAGCGGTCATTAAATGAAGTTGAGGACTACGTCTGTGGTGGGATTCCAATTCCTGAACAACCGGTTCTCTGCGTGGATGCTGTTTCCGGAAGTCCACTCTGGGTTTGGGCCTCCGAGGCCCAGAACGGACTTCCGGAAGTGGCATCCAGGCACTTCCGGTGAGCCGTTCTGGCCCTGGGAGGCCTCCCCAGCTCAGAAAGGAACTTCCGGAAGTGGGCGAAAAAGGGCTAGGGCTTCAGCTGGTTCTCCAAAGTCAACAAAAAATTAGCTACCGGTGCGAACCAGCTGAATCCCACCACAGGACTACGTGCATACACACACACACACACACACACACACACACATATTGTGCCAAACGGAGCTGCTACGCTTATAGCTAACCTGCTTAAGGATCTGAGGTTAACTCCAGCACATGAAAAGGAATCCCAGTTACGAATTCCCTACCTTGCTTTGCCCACCAGAGTTCATATTTTGATGGCTCAGCCCTGCAAAAATAAAATAAATAAATAAATAAATGCATTTGCAATCTTCTACCGGCTTTTTTTTTTTTTTTAATGCTCCTCTGCCCCTCCCCAAAATTCAAGGATGGAGTGTTAAAATGCATTTGATTTTTTTTTTTTCTGCCTTCCAGAGGTAACCTTAGATGTGAGGAGAATGAAGTGGCGTCCGTTATCGGCCCATAACATCTGTTACAGTGTCAAGTGATGAAACGGGTGACTCCAGTCCCAGACAGCTGCTGTGGCTTCCTCAGCTGAGTTGGGCATTGTGCAAACAAACAGGAGCTGATATGGTCTACGGCTGTCACAATTATTCAGGCGAGCGATACATCTTCCTGCCTTAGATGCTTGAACTGCCCTATTTCAGTGTTGTTTGTTTGCGTATTTGTTTGGGGGAGTTTGGTTTTTTTTTTCTTTCTTTCCCCTTTGCTTGCTTTCAAGAAAGTTAACAGAGGCTTAACAAGTGCAACTGGGCTCTCTGCGGTCTCGAAGAAAGAGAGGGAGGGAAGGAGGATGGAAGTAGTTCACACACACAAAAAATTCAAATTAAAATTGGGCGCTGGAGCAACAAAGCAGAAACTTAAATAAACGGAACATCGCGATAAAAGAAAATAGAAGTTGGTGCTCTGTGCAGGCAGAAAGCCCGCTGCAGTAAATACACATCGGGTACCTCAAGGCAAATAAAATAATAATAATAATAAAATAATAAAAAACCACACACACACACATGCACACCCCAAGCTTTGAACTCATGTATTGCTTCTTTTTTTTGTAATTCTGAAAACTTGAACTTCTGGTACAAAAAGAAGACAACGGCAGCAAAGGCTTAGTTTGCAGTTGTGATCATCTGAAAAACCATTGTGTGCAACTCTGTTTCGCGATCCTATTCAGATTTGTGTACGTCGCTTTTGGGAAGACAAAATATCAGCCTTCTGTTTTTTTGCCTTTGGGATGAGGTCAAGTAGGCAATCTGGAGCAAAGGCCACCACAGATAATTCTCGACTTACGACCACGATCGGCACCAGAATTTTCATTAGTAAGCAAGACAGTTGTTAAATGAGTTGTGCCTTATTTTATGACCTTTTATTGCCAAATCCCTGTACAGGTAGTCCTTGACATAAAATAGTTCATTTAGGAAGAGGGAGTCAAGTTGTTCTCCAAAGCACCAGAAAGTAGGACAAAAAACAATGGATGGAAACTGATCAAGGAGAGAAGCAACCTGGAATTAAGAAGAAACTTCCTGACAGTGAGAACAATTAACCAGTGGAACAGAAGTTGTGGGTGCTCCAAGACTGGAGGCTTTTAAGAAGCCAGCCGTGTGCTGCAGCTGCCAAAAAGGCCAACACAGTGCTGGGCTGCATTAACAGAGGGATAGAATCAAGATCACGTGAAGTATTAATACCACTTGACAAGGCCTTGGTAAGGCCACACTTGGAATGCTGCATCCAGTTTTGGTCACCACAATGTAAAAAAGAAGCTGATACTCTAGAAAGAGTGCAGAGAAGAGCAACAAAGACGATTAGGGGACTGGAGGCTAAAACATATAAGGAACGGTTGCTGGAATTGGGTATGTCTAATCTAATGAAGAGAAGGACGAGGGGGGACAGGATAGCAGCGTTCCAATATCTCAGGGGCTGCCCCAAAGAAGAGGGAGTCAAGCTATTCTCCAAAGGACCTGAAGGCAGGACAAGAAGCAATGGATGGAAACTAACCAAGGAGAGAAGCAACCTAGAACTAAGGAGAAACTTCCTGACAGTTAGAACAATTAACCAGTGCACCAACCTGCCTCCAGAAGCGGTGAATGCTCCAACACTGGAAGTTTTTAAGAAGAGACTGGACAGCCATTTGTCCGAAATGGTGTAGGGTTTCCTGCCTGAGCAGGGGGTTGGACTAGATGACCTCCAAGGTCCTTTCCAACTATTATTATTATTATTATTATTATTATTATTATTATTATTATTATTATTATTATTATTATTATTATTATTATATTGGACAACCATTTGTCTGAAATGGTATTGGGTTTCCTGCTTGAGCAGAGAGTTGGAATAGAAGACCTCCAAGGTCCCTTCCAATTCTATTCTATTCTATTCTATTCTATTCTATTCTATTCTATTCTATTCTATTCTATTCTATTCTATTCTATTCTATTCTATTTTCCAACATCTATTCCATTCCATTCCATTCCATATTTTCTATTCTATTCTATTCTATTCTATTCTATTCTATTCTATTCTATTCTATTCTATTCTATTCTATTCTATTCTATTCCATTCCATTCCATTCCATTCCACTCCACTCCACTCCATTCCATTCCATTCCATTCCATTCTATTCTATTCTAGTGAATAGAATAGAAAAAGTGCCTTGCCCATGGGGAGACCAGCTTCACTTAACAACTGTCTTACCCATTTAATAAGTTTTTTCTTTAAAAATGCATTTTTCTTTTAAAAATAATTAATTTTTTTTAAATAAAATTTTGTTTAAAAATGAAGATTGTACTTAGAAATTAACATTTCAATTTTTCTCACGGGGACTCCTGATAAATTGCCAAGTGATATTTACCTTTTTTTTTTTTGCCTTTTCCCCATCCTTTCCCTATCCAGTTAGTTTATTTATTTATTTATTTATTTATTTTATGAGACTTATATACCGCTTTAAGTGCAAGCACTCTCTAAGCGGTGTACACCAGTAAACAATGTATATATATATATTTACATTGCCCCCAACAATCTGGGTTCTCATTTTACCTACCTCGGAAGGATGGAAGGCTGAGTCAACCTTGAGCCGGTGAGATTTGAACCGCTGACCTGCTGAACACAGTCAGCTAAAGTGGCCTGCAGTACTGCACTCTAACTGCTGCGCCACCTCGGCTCTTAGTTACCTCTTCTTCCCCCCCCTCCCCCGTTTGATATTCATCCACATTTGCTCTCTTTCGTCGATTCCTTCCATCTTTCTCTTCTCGTTCGACTCTTCCTTTCTCTCATCTGTCTCTCATTTTATTCCTTTTGGGGGGAGGGGCTATTCTGCTGGAGCAAGTGGGGGGGGGGGTTTGATGATCCGGGTTTCAGTTTCTAAGACTGGATTTTGTGTGAGGAGAAAGTTTGGCAGAAGCTCTTCAGAATCAATTCCGTAAATGCGGCACTTTATTTTACAGGCAATTAATTGCAATTAGCAGTGATCAATTCAATTAGTATACAGTTAGTTTTTGTCCCATCTTTCTTTTTGGTGGGGAGGTAAATATATGCAGACATCAAGCTATCACATGTATGTGTTTCTTGGATAAGACTCTCCAACCTTGGTTTCAGCTGGATTTAGCAATGTAAGGATGGCAAATAGACGTTGTACATTTTTTGGAGGGGATTGTGTTTATACAACTAGTCCTCAGCTTACAACAGTGCCTCAAGATCACGTGAAGTATTAATACCATTTTAGTGGACAATTACTTAAACAGGAGCCAGCCGTGTGCTGCAGCTGCCAAAAAAGCGAACACAGTGCTAGGCTTTATTAACAGAGGGACAGAATCAAGATCACGTGAAGGGTTAATACCACTTTACAACACCTTGGTAAGGCCACACTTGGAATACTGCATCCAGTTTTGGTCACCACGATGTAAAAAAGATGTTGAGACTCTAGAAAGAGTGCAGAGAAGAGCAACAAAGACGATTAGGGGACTGGAGGCTAAAACATATAAGGAACGGTTGCTGGAATTGGGTATGTCTAATCTAATGAAGAGAAGGACGAGGGGGGACAGGATAGCAGCGTTCCAATATCTCAGGGGCTGCCCCAAAGAAGAGGGAGTCAAGCTATTCTCCAAAGCACCTGAAGGCAGGACAAGAAGCAATGGGTGGAAACTAATCAAGGATAGAAGCAACTTAGAACTAAGGAGAAATTTCATCTTCGTTGCTCTTCTCTGCACTCTTTCCAGAGTCTCGACATCTTTTTTACTATGTTCCAAGTCTCTCCATATCTTCCAATCTTGCACTACCTCTTTGAGTTGATGGTGTCCAGCCACTATTTCTTTGACGGCCTGGTTTCCTTTTACCGCTAACTCTTCTCAGCATAATTAGCAATAGCACTTAGACTTATATACTGCTTCATGGTGCTTTACAGCCCTCTCTAAGCGTTTTACAGAGTCAGCCTCTTGGCCCTGACAATCTGGGGTCCTCATTTTACCGACCTCGGAAGGATGGAAGACTGAGTCAACCTTGAGCTGGTCAGGATCGAACTGCTGGCAGTGGGCAGAGTCAGCGTGCAAAACTGCATTCTAACCACTGCGCCACCAGGGCTCTTAATTGCTTTGTCCAGTAATTTCCCCCGCATGACATGGCCAAAATAAGTGAGAAGCAGTTTTGTGATTTTTGCCTTCCAGTGACATGTCTGGTATAATACGCTCCACTACTTGTCTGTTCGTTACCTTTGTTGTCGAAGGAGGCCTTGGAATTAGGAAGGTGAAACTGGGAAAAGAGCTAGCAATGTTTTGAATACTTGTGGCTTAGTTTCCTAAACAGCAGAGAGCTACAACTGGAATAAAGATTAGAAGCTGCACACACTAGCACCAGAATCAGTTCTTGGCAAGCTAAGCCATCCCCTAGTCTTAACTCATATTTAGACCATCAAGAATTGAATCCTTCACTGAAATACCTAGTGTTCCAAGCCCACTTAGCTAAAAAAATTGCCAAACCGCACACTCTTTCGGTGAAGCCCCCTTCATTTATAATTGAGCAAGTCCCATTTAGCTTCAATTTCTCATCACGGAAGCCTTCTGTGCTGGCTGATTTTGCAATGTGGTGTTACTAATGGATGTGAACGGGAACAAAGTCCGGGGAATTTAATGAAGGAATTATAATGCATAATGCAACAATAAGTCTTTTTGGAAGGAGTCAGCAGTTTTGCTAAGTGATACCTTCGGTAACACTGAAGGAGCCAAAGAGAAGTAAAACGCACACTCAGAGCATCCCTAGCTATATTTTAACACCAGTCTCTTCTCCCTATTTTTCATAAACATAATCAGGAAAAATGAAATGACGCCCCCTATTTCTAGAAATAATAGCAATTGAAACAGAATGAGATGGGATGGGATGGGATGGGATGGGATGGATGGGATGGGATGGGATGGGATGGGATGGGATGGGAGGGGATGGGATGGAATGGAATGGAATAGAATAGAATAGAACAGATACAAAATAGAATAGAATAGAATAGAATAGAGACTAGACTAGACTAGAGTAGAGTAGAGTAGAGTAGAGTAGAGTAGAGTAGAGTAGAGTAGAGTAGAGTAGAGTAGAGTAGAGTAATCCTTTATTGGTCAAGTATGATTGGGCACACAAGGAATTTCTCTCAATGCAGAAGCTCTCTGTGTACATACTATCGACTTAAGCTTCCCAAAGACTATAAGGATGAGCATTCCCAGATCCTGGCTTATACTTTGACAACGTCAGCAGCTGCTGACGAAAGCTTAGTCCTTAATAAATTTTTTAGTCTCGGAGATCAACGTTTTTAATAGTTTTTTCTATTACTATCAACAGAGTAATATAACCATAAGATACCAATAGGAGAAGGTAACAGGAAAGATGGGAAGGATAATAATAATGAAGCTCTACTACATGGGTAAATATCCTTAGAGATAGAACAGCGATGTGGAAGTAGGTGCTCAGCAGAGTGATGGCATGAAGGGGGGAAAACTGTCTATATATCTACTTGTTTTGGCATGCAAGGGGAGGAGTTGGAAGAATTTATGTCCAGGATGTGAGGGGTCTGTGGATGCTCCAACACTGGAAGTTTTTAAGAAGAGATTGGACAGCCATTTGTCCGAAATGGTGTAGGGTTTCCTGCCTGAGCAGGGGGTTGGACTAGATGACCTCCAAGGTCCCTTCCAACTTTACTACTATTACTATATATTTTCTCAGCCCTCTTTCTGATCCATGCAGTATGTAAGTCCTCAATGGAAGGCAGGCTGGTTGCAGTTGTTTTTTTCCTGCGGTCCTAACTATCTGTTGACGTCTGTACCTGTCCTGTTGGTTGTATCAAACCAGACAGTTATAAAATGGTTGAAAAAGTGGGCATGGGCCACTTAACAACTGCCTTCCTTAGCGATAGAAATTTTGGCCGTACGTTGAGGGCTACCTGTGCTCCTGTTTCCCTGATGTACGTGATTTACTCCTCAAGTTATGACCTTTCCTCTGACAGTCATTGATGTTCTTTTCTCCTCAGGGTCTTTTCCCACTGCTGTACCGAAGTGCTGTCTTTCCTATCCTTGAGTTGGCAGAAAAAGTAAACCAGCATAACATTCAGCACCCTCATTGCTGATGTTTCTCCTGCCTTGATTGCTTTTGGTTCCAAGTCGCTGCAGGCTCTGATATTCCTCCAAGGTAAATGAGTGACGAAGCCTGACAGATTTAACCTACCTTGAAGCTGTCCTTGGATGCTGTGAGAGGTTAGAGGAAAAAATCCTATTTTAACACACACCCCCCCCCAAAGCTAATACAGTCCTGGGTTGCATAAACAGAGGCATAGAATCAAGATCATGCAACGTGTTAGTACCGCTTTATAAAACCCTAGTGAGGCCACACCTGGAATACTGCAGCCAATTTTGGTCACCATATCACAAATAAGATGTTGATTCCTTGGAAAAAGTTCAGAGAAGACCAACTAAAATGATCAAAGGCCTGGAGACTAAAACATACGAAGAATGGCTGCAGGACTTGGGTTTGGCTAATCTAAAGAAAAGAAGAAACAGGGCTGACATGAGAGCAGTGTTCTAATATTTGAGAGGCTGCCACATAGAGGAGGGAGTCAAGCTATTCTCGAAAGCACCAGAGGGCAGGACAAGAAGCAATGGTTGGAAACTGATCAAAGAGAGAAGCAACCTGGAGTTAAGGAGAAAGTTCCTAACAGTAAGGACAATCAGCCAGTGGAACAACTTTTCTCCAGAAATCGTGGGTGCTCCATCACTGGAAGTTTTTAAGAAGAGACTAGACAGTCACTTGTCTGAGATGGTATAGGTTCTCCTGCTTGAGCAGGTTGGTGGACTAGAAGATCTCCACGGTCCCTTCCAGCTCTATTCTATTCTATTCTATTCTATTCTATTCTATTCTATTCTATTCTATTCTATTCTATTCTATTCTATTCTATTCTATTCCATGCCATGCCATGCCATGCCATGCCATGCCATGCCATTCCATTCCATTCCATTCCATTCCATTCCATTCTATTCTATTCTATTCTATTCTATTCTATTCTATTCTATTCTATTCTATTCTATTCCATTCCATTCCATTCCATTCCACTCCACTCCACTCCACTCCACTCCACTCCACTCCACTCCACTCCACTCCACTCCACTCCACTCCATTCCATTCCATTCCATTCCATTCTATTCTATTCTATTCTATTCTATTCTATTCTATTCTATTCTATTTTGCTCCATCCCATACTCTGTTCTGTTCTATTCTATTCTATTCTATTCTATTCTATTCTATTCTATTCTATTCCATTCCATTCCACTCCATTCCACTCCACTCCACTCCACTCCACTCCACTCCACTCCACTCCACTCCACTCTATTCTATTCTATTCTATTCTATTCTATTCTATTCTATTCTATTCTATTCTATTCTATTCTATTCTATTCTATTCTATTCTATTCTATTCTATTCTATTCTATTCTATTCTATTCTATTTTGCTCCATCCCATACTCTGTTCTATTCTATTCTATTCTATTCTATTCTATTCTATTCTATTCTATTCTATTCTATTCCATTCCATTCCATTCCATTCCATCCCATCCCATCCCATCCCATCCCATCCCATTCCATTCCATTCCATTCCATTCCATTCCATTCCATTCCATTCCATTCCATTCTACTCTACTCTACTCTACTCTACTCTACTCTACTCTACTCTACTCTACTCTACTCTACTCTACTCTACTCTACTCTACTCTATTCCATTCCATTCCATTCCGTTCTATTCAGCCTAACCAAAGTCTCTCTCCTTTGTGGCCTGGAGTTGAGAAGGAGGCAACCTATGGGAATAAGGTAGAAAAATTGTTTCTACTGTATTCCCAAAGGTGCTTTTTCTAGAGGCAACTGCCCTTTCTTGTTTTCCTTTGAAGAGCTTTCGCTTCTCATCCAAGAAGCTTCTTCAGAGCTGCAGAAGCTTCCTGGATGAGAAGTGAAAACTCTTTCAGGAAAAACAAAGGAAGTCCTCTTGCCTCTGGAAAAAGCACCTTTGGAACAACCATGACCTGGATGACTGAGAACCTCCAGCGTATCTTTTGACCATGGTGTGGTACAGGTACTGTAGGTAGAGTTTACAGTCATTTTCCCCTTTGCTTCAGATAGATGTTGCACATCAAAAAATGCCTTTAAATGTATCAGTTGCATACAGGGAAATAAACTACACGCAGTCCTCGACGTGCAACAATTCATTACAACCACAGGGAAAAAAGCGAGTTGTGATCACTTTTCGCACTTTCCGATCGTCGCAGTAACGTGATCAAGATTCAGACCCTGGACAGTTGACTCCTCTTTATGACGGTCGCAATGTCTCTGGGTCACGTGATCTCCCTGACGAGCAAAGTCAATGGGGGACGCCAGATTTCACTTAGCCATCATGGCAAGAACCGTTACTAACTGAATGACCGCAATGATTCGCTTAAGGACGGTGGCAAGAAAGGTTGTAAAATGGGGCAAGACCCACTTGACAATTGTCTTGCGTAGGAATAGAAACATTGGGCTCAACTGTGGTCATAGCTTGAGGACTATCTGTGTTGGTGTTGGTGCATGGCTCATTGTACTTGAAGGGAGTTTAGTACCCTGGTTAAATGTATTGCAGGATTATTTATCTTAGATTTTTAGATTCATCGGTCTAAATGGTGTTATAATAATAATAATAAAGTTGGAAGGGACCTTGGGGTCACCTAGTCCAGCCCCCTGCTCAGGCAGGAAACCCTATAACATTTTGGACAAATGGCTGTCCAGTCTCTTCTTACAAACTTCCAGTGTTGGAGTATTCACCGCTTCTGGAGGCAAGTCATTCCACTGGTTAATTGTTCTCACTGTCAAGAAGTTTCTCCTTAGTTCTAGGTTGCTTCTCTCCTTGATTAGTTTCCATCCGTTGCTTCTTGTCCTGCCTTCAAGCGCTTTGGAGAACAGCTTGACTCCCTCTTCCTTGGGGCAGCCCCTGAGATATTGGAACTCTGCTATCATGTCCCCCCCTCCGTCCTTCTCTTTGTTAGACTAGACATACCCAATTCCAGCAACCGTTCCTTATATGTTTTAGCTTCCAGTCCCCTGATCATCTTTGTTGCTCTTCTCTGTACTCTTTCTAGAGTCTCAACATCTTTTTTACATCGTGATGACCAAAACTGGATGCAGTGTTCCAAGTGTGTTCTTCAACCTTGTCAACTTTAAGACATTTGGACTTTCAACTCCCAGAATTCTCCAGCCAGTTGACAAACTGACTAACTTTCAACTCCCAGAATTCTCCAGTTGACAAAGTTGAGAAACACCGGTTGAAAAGCACATTTCCTCCCAAAGTCTTGTCATGTGATACACAATATTGGTTTAATGGGTCTCCAACCTGGTCTATTTCTGTGCTCTTATAGGAAAAATGGAACTGAAAGAAACCCAATTCTTGAGCAATATAGAGAACTGTGTCCTATATTTTGCCTACGCAGAAATTCCTGGTCATATTTAAAAATATATCAGTTTTGATATTGCCATGGATTGGCTTAGCATTTGAAGCCTTGGGAGTTCCTATTGTTTGAATCTCTGCCCCCAGTTTTATTTTTATGCACTTCCCAGCTATGAAATTTCTTTTTATTGAACATTATCTTATCTGATAGGCTTAGCTAAGCATTTCCTCCCCAAAGATTATAGACAAGGCCCAGAAAAGTTGACTCCTACATAGGGATACCTATACATATCCACCCCAATCAACACCTGGAGTTGCACATTGCATTTTTAATATAACTTCTAGCTTGACCCTACTCCACGCTCATCCTGAGTGGCAGAGAATTCGCCTTTAATCCATAACCCATTTAAATTAACATGGTTGGATCAGAGCCTCCTTAATCCTTTTGAAAGTCAAGAGGTCCAAACGCCTCTAAAACAAAGTATATTGTGACAGTTAGACTGTGGATCGGTGATGAGTGTCAGATGGAGCCTCCTTTCGCTTTTTTTTTTTTTTGTCAAGTAAAATACACACAAGTGAATGCTGACATCCTGTGGACAAAAGAAAAAAAAAATAAACTTTCACAAATAAGAACAGAAGATGACTCAGATGATGGATTAGGACAAGGCTGTCTTAGTGCAGAATTTTGTTTCAATCAATCAATCAATCAGAATAAAGTTGGAAGGGACCTTAGAGGTCTTCTAGTCCAACTCCCTGCTCAAGCAGAAGACTCTATACCAGGGGTAGGCAACCTTGGCTCTTTTATGACTGGTGGACTATTCTATTCTATTCTATTCTATTCTATTCTATTCTATTCTATTCTATTCTATTCTACTCCATTCCATTATTCTATTCTATTCTATTCTATTCTATTCTATTCTATTCTATTCTATTCTATTCTATTCTATTCTATTCTATTCTATTCTATTCTTCTACTCCATTCCATTATTCTATTCTATTCTATTCTATTCTATTCTATTCTATTCTATTCTATTCTATTCTATTCTATTCTATTCTATTCTATTCTTATTCCTATTCCTATTCTATTCCCTATTCCCTATTCCCTACTCTACTCTACTCTACTCTACTCTACTCTACTCTACTCTAATCTACTCTAATCTACTCTATTCTATTCCATCCCATATTCTATTCTATTCCCTATTCCCTATTCTATTTTATTCCATTCTATTCTATTTCTATTTCTATTCCCTATTCTAGTCTAGTCTAGTCTAGTCTAGTCTAGTCTATTTTATTCCCTATTCCCTATTCTATTCTATTCTATTCTATTCTATTCTATTCTATTCTATTCTATTCTATTCTATTCTATTCTATTCTATTCTATTCTATTCTTACTGGGTCCAGTACTCCAGAATGTGATCTTAAAAAGGATTCTAAAATGGGATCTTAAGCTTCCTGTTGTTCTAGGCATAAGCAAGTGCTTTGTAGATCTATTAAACATTACACCCAATAAGTAAAATAATAATAATAAAGTTGGAAGGAACCTTGGAGGTCATCTAGTCCAATTCCCTGCTCAGGCAGGAAACCCTATACCATTTCGGACAGATGGCTGTCCAGTCTCTTCTTAAAAACTTCCAGTGTTGGAATGAATGAAAAGCATGCAGAGAATCTTCACTGTCCCCCTTTCTTGTCCTCTTGGTGCATGATAAATTGGTGATAAGTTGGATCACTATTGCCTATAATGCAATATTAGATGGAAAGTGACTCACACAGAGCACTGCTGACATCTAGTGGGTTTCCGTGCTAGATAATAGAATTGTTGGCTTCTTGAATTTTAGCTCCAGCTGCCTCTTGATTAATGCAAGAAACTGAAATGATATTTTGCATGGTGACAAACGAGAGCCTTATCCCTATATTTCCCACACCTTGTGGTTCATTACAATGAATAAAGGTCAGCCATGTTAGTTATGTATCTAGGCTTATGACCTGCTGCGTCTGTAGAGGGGAAAAAAACAACAAACCAGGACATTTGCTAACTTAATGTAAGAACGTCCTAACCGCGCTTCACTAAAGCCAAGAAACAGGAACGTTGCAGTATCCAACAAGTTTTATTCACCATCTTTCCCTTAATCTCTACAAAACCCAAACAGATGAGAAGATCAGACTATTTCCCCTAGGAATCACAGCAATCACATCAGCTCTGCTTTTCAAACTGAACAGGGAAAAATGGAAAGTTTAAAAATGAAGAGTCTAAGATATAAGTACATAAAAGTCAAGATGTCCGCTGCAACTGCAAGCTTGAAATCCTGGCCCTTTTTAAAACCGACACAGGCTTTGACTGCAGAGTGGTAGCTGCCATTTTGACCCACGTAGGCTTAACTGGGTCCAGCTTACTGGAGGGACTGTCTCACCCCACTGGGATTGTCCCATCCCACCTATACAGGCAGAGGAGGCATACGGCGGGTCCCATCAGCCTGATTATTCTGGCTGGGGGGGGGGGGCAGGAGGACGGCCTTCACTGCTGTTGCTCCTGCCCTCTGGAAATCTTGTCCCCCCCCCCCAATGTGAGCTTGGCCCCAAACCTCCTATCCTTTCACAAGGGTCTTAAGACTGGCTCTGCCAGTTGGCCTGGAGCCCCAATGGAGGAACAGCACAGAGAAGGTGGCTGATTGAGTAATAACAGATCCCACCTCCCCCCCCCACACTCTGCCCTGCATCCTTAGATTTTAATTCTTGCTTTTAATTTATTTATGGTTTAATGTGTATGTATGTATGTATGCATGTATGTAGATAGATAGATAGATAGATAGATAGATAGATAGATAGATAGATAGATAGATATAGAGATATAGAGATAGAGATAGATATATAGAGATAGAGTTATAGAGATAGATATAGCGATATAGATATATAGAGATGAGATAGAGATAGAGATAATGATAGATATAGATACATAGATATAGCTATAGCTATAGCAGTGGTTCTCAACCTTTCTAATGCCGCGACCCCATAATACAGTTCCCCATGTTGTGGTGACCCCCAACCACTTATACATCACCGGGTGCCAGGGGCGTGGCCAAAGAAAAAGGGAAAAAAATGGCGGACAGCCTTGTTTGGCGACCCCCGTGAAATGGTCGTTCGACCCCAAATGGGGTCCCGACCCACAGGTTGAGAACCACTGAGCTATAGATATAGAGATAGATATAGATATAAAGATGTAGATAATAGAGATAGAGATGTTATATAGATGATATATAGAGCTAGAGCTAGATATAGATATATACTGCTCAAAAAAATAAAGGGAACACAAACCTATAGGATCCTATACATTTGTGTTCCCTTTATTTTTTTTGAGCAGTATAGTTATGTATAGAGAGACAGAGACAGAGATAGATATAGTTTATATATAGATATATAATAGATGATAGAGATGATATAGAGATAGAGATAGATGATATAGAGACAGATATTCTTTTTGACTGTAAGTCACCCAGAGTTACCATATGGTAATATGGGCAGCCAACAAATAAATAAATAATGCCATGGATATCCCTGTACAGCTAGTCCTCATGGTGGAGGTCATAATGCAATATCTGGAATCAACAACAACCCCACAAATAAAACCCACAATATGAATCAGATATGTAGATGACACCTTCACCATAACCACATCGGTGTCCTTGTTCACCTTCCTTAGATGTCTTCAATTTGAATCTACAGAACCTCCCATAATATCAATGTGATTGTGAACTTCAGAGCCTCTTCTCATAAGTTTGATTTAGAATAGAATAGAGCTAGAAGGGACCTTGGAGGTCTTCTAGTCCAGCCCCCTGTTCAAGAAGAGAACCTATGCCATTTCAGACAGGTGACTGTCTAGTCTCTTCTTAAAAACCTCCAGTGATGAAGCACTCACAACCTCTGGAGGCAAGCTTTTCCACAGGTTAATTGTCCTCACTGTTAAGAAGTTTCTCCTTAATTCCAGGTTACTTCTCTCCTTCCTTAGTTTCCATCCATTGTTTCTTGTCTTGCCTTCTAGTGCTTTGGAAAAAAATTGACCCCTTCTTCTTTGTGGCAGGCCCTCAAATACCAGAATACTGCTATCATGTCCCCCCCCCCCCCAGTCCTTCTTTTCTCTAGACTGGCCATTCACAAGTCCTGCAGCCGTTCTTCATATGTTTTAGTCTCCAGGCCTTTGATCATCCTGGTAACTCTTCTCTGAACTTTTTCCAAAGTCTCAACATCGTTTTTATAGTATGGTGACCAAAACTGGTTGCAGTATTGCAGATGTGGTCTTATTAGGGTTTTATAATGTGGTACTAATATTTCATGTGGTCTTGATTCTATGCCTCTGTTTATACAGCTCAGGATTGTATTAGCTTTTTGGGCTGCTGCTGCACACTGCTGGCTCATAGTCAAGTGATCGTCCATTAGGACTCCAAGGTCCTTCTCACAGTTACTGTTTTTGAGCCAGATCTCACCTAATCTGTACCTATATCTTTAATTTTTTCCTGCCTAAATGTAAAGTTGCTAATGAATTGCATCTTTAGTTAGAACAGAAGGCTAAAATGATTCAACGCTTAAGGAATAAATGTACTGTAAAACCTCCTGAGCTGAGGTCAGCTTCTGGTGATTACAAGGACACAGACTTGTGGTTGTCTTGACAACAGCACAGAAGATTTTTGCTTGTTCCTTCTGATACGCTCATAAAAACATAACATTTGAAGTTTGGAAGGGATCTAGATATAATCAATCCAGCCTTTAGCTCAGTAGTTTTCAAACTTGGCCCTTTTATGACTTGTGGACTTCAACTCCCAGAATTTCTCAGCCAGTGTGCCTGGCTGAGGAATTCTGGGAGTTGAAGTCCACAAGTCATAAAAGGGCCAAGTTTGAAGACCCCTGCTCTAGCTACTGAAGGAAGCTGCCCTGCTCTGGCGGATGGGCATCCAACTTCGGTTGAAACATCTCCAGCAAAACAGAATAACAGAGTTGGAAGGGATCTTGGAGGTCTTCTAGTCCAACCCCCTGCTCAAGCAGGAGACCTCATACCATTCTGGACCAATCACTGTCCAAGCTCTTTTTAAAAACCTTCAGGGTTGGAGCACCCACAACTTCTGGAGGCAAGTCTGCTTGAGCAGGGGATTGGACTAGAAGACCTCCAAGGTCCCTTCCCACCCTATTATCCTATGTTTGATGTTCTTAGTGGTGTTGGACCAGTGGTGGGATTCAAATCCCTGAACAACTGGTTCTCTGCGTGGATGCAGGCCTGGGCCTCTGAGGCCTAGAACGGACTTCCGGAAGTGGCATCTCTGCACTTCCAGTGGGCCATTCTAGGCCTGGGAGACCTCCCCCAGGCCTCTGAGGCCTAGAACGGACTTGTGGAAGTAGCATCCCCACACTTCCGGTGGGCCGTTCTAGGCCTGGAAGGCCTCCCCCAGGCCTCCGAGGCCTAGAACGGAGTTCTGGAAGTAGCATCCCCACACTTCCGGTGGGCCGTTCTAGGCCTGGGAGGCCTCCTCCAGGCCTCTGAGGCCTAGAACGGAGTTCTGGAAGTAGCATCCCCACACTTATGGTGGTCCGTTCTAGGCCTGGGAGGCCTTCCCCAGGCCTCTGAGGCTAGAATGGACTTCTGGAAGTAGTATCCCCACACTTCCGGTGGGCCATTCTAGGCCTGGGAGGCCTCCCCCAGGCCTCTGAGGCCTAGAACGGAGTTCTGGAAGTAGTATCCCCACACTTCCGGTGGGCCATTCTAGGCCTGGGAGGCCTCCCCCAGGCCTCTGAGGCCTAGAACGGAGTTCTGGAAGTAGCATCCCCACACTTCCGGTGGGCCGTTCTAGGCCTGGGAGGCCTCCCCCAGGCCTCTGAGGCCTAGAACGGAGTTCTGGAAGTAGCATCCCCACACTTCCGGTGGGCCGTTCTAGGCCTGGAAGGCCTCCTCCAGGCCTCTGAGGCCTAGAACGGACTTCTGGAAGTAGCATCCCCACACTTCTGGTGGGCCGTTCTAGGCCTGGGAGGCCTTCCCCAGGCCTCTGAGGCTAGAACGGACTTCTGGAAGTAGTATCCCCACACTTCCGGTGGGCCATTCTAGGCCTGGAAGGCCTCCTCTAGGCCTCCCAGGCCTAGAACGGACTTCTGGAAGCAGTGTGCATTCAGCCATTTCTCCGAACTCAACAAAATTTAGCTACCGGTTCTGCCGAACTGGTGCGAACTGGCTGAACCCCATCACTGTGTTGGACCAATGCTAAGTAGAGAACAATAGCTTCCCTTGATCTTGGCACAATATTTGATTTTTGACATCCTTCTTTTGTTGATGAAGCCTAGAACTGTATTGGCTTTTTTTTTCTCTTCAGTTGCATGAAACTGTTGGCTAGCACCTTCACCTCTGTCTCTTCTGCAGAAAAAACATTTCCTCTGTAAAGGCAGGTATTCTGTCTCTCCACCAGATGGTGGTAAAACACAGTACCTGATCTCACACATTATGCCTTGGTTCATGCAACATGCTAGTTTAAAAACTGAGTTCCCATAATCCATGGAACCACGAACTACCCACTTATTTTACCCTAACTTGGTGCATCCTGAAAATTAATCCCAGGAGATTCATGTAGATCTGTGCATTAGGAAAAATGACCACAAATCCAGTTTGGACCCTGGTTCCGTATAGAGAAGGTCAGTATTTAGAAAGCTTTAGATATCTTCATACAAGACTTGAATTAAGGCAAATGTTCTGGGTTCACACAGTGCATCAAATAGCAATTAAAACAATTAAAAACAAAAAAACATCAAAACAATTAAAAAACGCAAGTTAGAATATTTCGGACATGTGATGTGACACCCAGAAAAATACAGCATACTCCATTTAATCCTCCAGGGAAAGACTGAAGGCAAATGAGGTCCAGGCAGAAGAAGAACATATGGCTTCAAAATCTAAGGGATTGGTTTGAACAAAACTCAGCAGCACTTTTTTGTGCGGCTGCTGATAAAAACAGGATCGCCAATACGCTTGCCAACGTCCGATAACGGATATGACACAAGAAGAAGAATCAAATAGCAATAGCACTTAGACTTACATACCGCTTCACAGTGCTTTACAGCCCTTTCTAAGTGGTTTACAGAGTCAGCCTCTTGTCCCCCCCAACAATCTGGGTCCTCATTTTACTGACCTCGGAAGGACGGATGGCTGAGTCAACATTGAGCTGATCAAGATCGAACAGCCGAACTGCTGGCACCCAGCAGTCAGCAGAAGTAGCCTGCAGTACTGCATTTTAACCACTGCAACACCACGGCTAATCACAATATATTTAACACACTGTTGCTATTGGTATTACAGGTAGTTGATTTATAACTGTAATGGGACTTGCCCATCACGGTTGTAAGTCATGACTGTCATAAAGCAGGACTTAAAGCAGATTTTATGACTTTTTTTGCAGAGGACATTAAATGAATGCAGGAGTCATAAAATGAATGCCACAGTTGTTAAATGAATACCGTGATCATTAAGTGAACTCATTGGCCATGAGGGGTGCTTTTTAAGGGAAACAGGAAATAAATGCTGGTATTCTGCAAAAAAAAAAAAAATAGAATGGAATGGAATGGAGTAGAATATGGAATAAATAGAATAGAATAGAATAGGATAGAATAGAATAGAATAGAATAGAATAGAATAGAATATGGAATAAATAGAATAGAATAGAATAGAATAGAATAGAATAGAATAGAATAGAATAGAATAGAATGGAATGGAATGGAATGGAGTAGAATATGGAATAAATAGAATAGAATATGGAATAAACAGAATAGAATAGAATAGAAAATGGAATAAACAGAATAGAATGTGGAATAAACAGAATAGAATAGAATAGAATAGAGTAGAGTAGAATAGAATAGAATAGAATAGAATAGAATAGAATAGAATAGAATAGAATACAGGATGCTAAATATGCGGACCGATTGCCGAGTGCCCAAAAAGTTATCACATGGCTGTGATAAGGAGAAGCCATTGGAACGCTGAATCTCGGTCATATGTACCTTTTGCAGAGTCTGTCATAACTCTTCTAATCCAATTCCCTGCTCTAGCAGCAAATCCTGTACTATTCCAGACTAGTGGCTGTCCAGTCTCTTCTTAAAAACCTCCAGTGATGGAGCACCCACCGCTTCCAGAGGCAAGCCGTTCCACCGATTAGTTGTTCTCACTGTCAGGAAATGTCTCCTTAGTTCTAGGTTGCTTCTCTCTTTAACGATCTTCTACTTGTTACTTCTTTTCCTGGGCTCTGGTGGCTTGGAGACTAGTCAACCCCCCAGAGATATATCCGTGTCATCACCAGGAATCAGGGTGGACTCAAGAGACCATAATAATAGCAACAAAACCATCTGCCTTCCCAAAGGGCTGAACAATCTGGGATTTCTGGAGCATACTTTTGTGTGGCGGCTTTGTAACAGAGAATGGGGAGATACCAGATATTTCTCAACCAAAGACTTCTCCTTAACATCCTTTGGTCTTTACAGAGTAACAGAATAACAGAGTTGGAAGGGATCTTGGAGGTCTTCTAGTCCAACCCCCTGTATCATTTCAGACAAATGGTTGTCCAGTCTCTTCTTGAAAACCTCCAGTGCTGGAGCACCCACAACTTCTGGAGGCAAGTTGCTCCACTGATTCATTATCCTGGCTAACTGTCAGAAAATTCTACCTTAGTTCTAGGTTGCTTCTCTCTTTAGTTAGTTTCCATCTGTTGCTTTTTGTTCTGCCTTCGGGTGCTTTGGGGAATAACTTGACTCCCTCTTCTTTGGGGCAGCCCCTGAGATATTGGAACACTGCTATCATGTCCCCCCTCGTCCTTCATCAAGAGGTGACATGACAGCAGTCTTTGGAACTCTCTCCCCCAAACTGTCTTCTTAAACTGTCTTCTTTTTATAGTGACAACACAACCCTTCCAGATCTTCCATCTGGAAAGGGGGGGGGCAGAGATCTTACTCTCCCCTGGGCAGGTTTCCAAGCCTTGCTAGACCTGGAGAGCATCTCAAATGTTCACCAGCACCTTGTGCCAAGAAACAGCTGTTAGCTGATTAACCAAAGGGCTTTAGAACATCTTCGTTGCTCTTTCCCCGATTCTCTATTCCTAATCAGCTCTTTAATAGTTCTACAGCTAGGTATGTGTGTAATTACTATAATTAATATTAGGTAACTAATTAGTGCTGCTGTAGGAAGCACAAAATCAAATTAACGTTTCTACAGGGATTCGGGAGAAAACGTTGCTATTCTGAAGAGGAAAAGCTTCATTAAGCTCTTTTCTCCTGCCTTAAAATCCTCCCTCCCATCTTTTTTTTGTGTGTGTGTGTGTTTGTTCCTAGAACCAAAACAAAACAAAGCTCCCTCTTTCTTTGAAAAGGAACTAACAACCCGGGCTCAAAGCTCTGGGGATGTAATTCTAATTCTTTTGCAGCAGGGCTAGGGGGACTTTTATTTTGGGGTGCACAAGATTTGGGAAGAGGATGCCACAAGTCAATTTGGAATGAGATACCAGGGGGCACACTCCCCAAGGTAGATCCTTTGGGACAAGCTAACTAACAATCAATCAATTTATTATTACAGCCAAATGCCAACTCATAAATTAAACATTCAAATAAAACAAAACTAAACATAACCAACACAAGAACACATAGCAATATATTACAATTAATGACGTAATCAATGGGTGACCAAGGTCTGCCTACTTTTACAGACAGTATAACAAAAACTAGCTAGTTTCAGAAAAACTGAATCATCCTGACCTGACAACAACAACAACAACAACAATAATAAAGTTGGAAGGGACCTTGGAGGTCATCAAGTCCAACCCCCTGCTCAGGCAGGTAATCCTATACCAATTCAGACAAATGGCTATCCAGTTTCTTCTTAAAAACTTTCAGTGTTGAAGCATTCCCTGCTTCTGGAGGCAGGTTGTTCCATTGATTAGTTGTTCTAACTGTCAGGAAATTTCTCCTTAGTTCTGGTTGCTTCTCTCCTTGATTAGTTTCCACCCGTTGCTTCTTGTCCTGCCTTCAGGCACTTTGGAGAATAGCTTGACTTCCTCTTCTTTGGGGCAGCCCCTGAGATATTGGAAGACTGCTATCATGTCCCCCCTCGCCCTTCTCTTCATTAAACTGGACATACCCAATTCCAGCAGCCATTCCTTATACACTGAGTATAGTCTAATGCTGGATAAAAACACGTCATAAAATTAATTATAAACGATTATTAAAAAGACCTAAAATAGTTACTTTGCTATTTTAATTTGATTTATTTTCCCTCTTTTAAAATGACATTTCAGGTTTATTAGCTTTTAACCTTCCTAAACTGATAAACAGGCTGGAGAGACTTCCTGAGCCAGCATGGCTCAGCTTGGAAACCTCTCCCATTCCTCTCAGCATGGCTGGCTCAGGGATTCTGGGAGTTGAAGTCCACGAGTCATAAAAGAGCCAAGATTGCCTACCTCTGGGCTAGACCCTTTCAGATGTATGGTGGCTACAAGCCTCTTTGGCAGGGGTTTTCAAACTTGGCCCTTTTATGACTCATGGACTTCAACTCCCAGAATTCCTGAGCCGGTATGGGGGAACTATGGCCCCCTCATGACTCGTGGACTTCAATTCCCAGAATTCCCGAGCCAGCATGGGGGAACTATGGCCCCCTCACGACTGGTGGAAGTCAACTCCCAGAATTCCTGAGCCGGTATGGGGGAACTATGGCCCCCTCACGACTGGTGGAAGTCAACTCCCAGAATTCCTGAGCCAGCATGGCTCAGCTTGGAAACCTCTCCCTTTCCCCTCAGCATGGCTGGCTCAGGAATTCTGGGAGTTGAAGTCCACCAGTCATAAAAGAGCCAAGGTTGCCTACCCCTGCCTTAGGCTAATCCCGCTCTCTCAACTCAAGAAAGAAGAAGGAAGTAGGATATGATAGAAAGGAAGTAGATCTCTTCACCACCTACTTCGTTTCAGGCCTAGGCAGAACAATACCTGTTTCTTCCCTCACAACAACCCTGGGAGATAGGCAAAATAAGTGGGGAGGGGTGTCACTGCTCAAAGCTCAGACTTCTGTTGTAAACTCAGATCTTTACAGCCACAGTCTAGGGCAGTGTTTCTCAACCTAGGCCAGGGATAGGCAACCTTGGCTCTTTGATGACTCGTGGACTTCAGCTCCCAGAATTCCTGAGCCGGTATGGGGGAACTATGGCCCCCTCATGACTCGTGGACTTCAATTCCCAGAATTCCTGAGCCAGCATGGGGGAACTATGGCCCCCTCATGACTGGTGGAAGTCAACTCCCAGAATTCCTGAGCCAGCATGGCTCAGCTTGGAAACCTCTTCCTTTCCCCTCAGCATGGCTGGCTCAGGAATTCTGGGAGTTGAAGTCCACGAGTCACAAAAGAGCCAAGGTTGCCTACCCCTGGTCTAGGAGGCTCACCGCTTAGTACAGGAGGACTTAGGACAGGGGTAGGCAATCTTGGCTCTTTTATGACTGGTGGACTTCAACTCCCAGAATTCCTGAGCCAACCATGCTGAGGGGAAAGGGAGAGATTTCCATGCTGAGCGATGCTGGCTCAGGAATTCTGGGAGCTGAAGTCCACGAGTCATAAAAGAGCCAAGGTTACCTACCCTTGCCCTATCCCTTCCTTCCTCCCTTCCTTCCCTCCCTCCCTCCTTCCTTCCTTATATAGCAGAATAAGAGAGTTGGAAGGGACCTTGGAGGTCTTCTAGTCCAACCCCCTGCTCAGGAAGGAAACCCTATACCTACCTACCCACCTTCCTTCCTTCCTTCCTTCCTTCCTTCCTTCCTTCCTTCCTTCCTTCCTTCCTTCCTTCCTTCCTCCCTCCCTCCCTCCCTCTCTTACATGCACACACATGCACACACAATGTATAGACATAATGCATGTGTGAGACACACTCTGCAATTTGTTTTGGGAACATATTTGGCTCAACTTGTCCAACCTTTCCTGCATGTGCTATTTGCTACAAAACCCTTGTGTGCGTGCCGGCATGTGCAGAACTGTACCAAATCATAATTAGCTGAGACAGAGGCACACTTTGTCATGTGTGGGCAGCCAACGTGCATCTGTTAATTTTCACACAATTCTCCAGTGTTCCTGCGACTCGGCTTCTAAATTTTGCTTTGGATTCTGTTTGTGCTGGAAAAGACATTTTGAGATTTTTGTTCCCGCTCTGCCTTCTCGGCTTGTCATTCCAGCTACGTTTTTTTTTTTTTTTTTTTTTGGGTGAGTGGGGGAGTAAATAACAGACAAAGAAATAGAAGCAGAACAAGGTTGCTAAACTCAAGCTGCTAGTTCTCCCTGATGTGCTGAATCAGAGTTCCCCTGAGAATTAGACGGGTAGTCCTCAATTGGGGTCCAGAATTTCCGTGCTTGGATGGGAGACCAAGAGGAAATCTGCAGGATTGTTGTTCAGAGTCAAAAAATCCTCAGAAGACAATGCCTTTATCTTATCTCAAAGAATCCATGAAATCATTACAAGTTAAGTTTGATTCGAAAGAGACTTTATTCTCCATTGTAGAGATAGGGGCCAGGTAGAGGTTGTGAGCAGCAAACTGCCCTTCCAACGCCTGCATGCCTCTTCTCTCTACATGATCTCATCCATTCACATCACCATGGAAATGTAGGGAAATATTTATTATTTTATTTATTTTTATTTATGAGACTTTTATACCGCTTTAAGTGCAAGCACTCTCTAAGCCAGTGGTTCTCAACGTTTGTGTGACGGCGACCCCCGTCACACAAACGTTCTGCGCATGCGCGGCGCTGCCCCCATGCACGGCGCGCATGCGCGGCACCCCCCATGCACGGCGAGCATGCGTGGCGCCGCCCCATGCACGGCGCGCATGCGCAGCGCCACCCCCTGAGGGGAGAAAATGGCGGATCGCCTTCTTTAGCGACCCCCGAAAAATGGTCGATCGACCCCAAATGGGATCGCGACCCATAGGTTGAGAACCGCTGCTCTAAGCGGTGTACACCAGTAAGCAATGTATATATATAGGCTGGTACATGACATCAGCCTGGTTACATCAACAGGATGTGGTAGAAACTGCTCCCTGGCTGGGCCTCCTGGCTGATATCTTCTTGAGGATTGGTAAGGAGTTTAACCAATGAAATGCTATTGCTACGCTATTGCCATGTTAAACTTTTGCTGCTTGGAAAACTGTATAAAAGAATAAACCCTGCGAAGGCGGTCAGCCATATTTGCACCCTGCAATGACTAAGCACTGATTACTACACCCATATTAGCATAGACCAGTGTTTCTTAACCTTGCTAACTTGAAGAGGTATGGACTTCAACTCCCAGAATCCTCCAGCCAGCATGGAGAAGAAGTGTGGACTTGTGGGAATTGAAGTCCAGACCTTTTCAAGTCACCAAAGTTGAGAAACGCTGGCATAGACAATTTCTGCCTGGCTGTCTGCCTGCCTTTAAGATAGCTAATGAAAAAAAAAAAAAAGACCCAAGGAAAACTAATTAGGAACTTAGGAGCAAAAGCTGCTCAGAACTTTCAGAGAGGAACACAACAGAATCATCTTCCTGATTTGCTTTCTGAGCATTTTTACAGTTTTAATAGCTCCATTCTCCCTATAGAAAACCACGGGGTCTCAGTAGAGAACTTCTAATTTCTCTAAGGAGAAACAAGAACCGTGCTTAGGTTATTTTAATCTTTGCCAAATGTGGTTTCCTGACTTAAAAATCACCTACCTATGAAACTATTGGCTGGCAGCAGGCAACCCTCCTAAGTAAGATAACAGCCTAGCAGTACTCTCACAACGGGCTAAGCTTCAGCTAATTTTAATATGTTGTTTATTCGTACTGTTAAAAATCTTTTTCTAGCTTAGCCAGTTTGGTGAACAAAGACGTTCTGCTTCAACTGATTTTACCTGGCCATAAAATGGGTTCGTTCAGTCGTGAAGTTAAACATGCTGTGTGAGGCCAGTCAATTTTTATTGTCGATGGAGAGTTTTGAACATCTGCGATGCCTGGAAATGTTTGCCTGTGTTTGGGACAGAGAAATGCACTCTTTTGTCGAAAATACAAGTGTTGAAGGAAAAGTCTTCATCATGGTTCAGTCCAAGCTGGGAATAAACAACATGTGCTCGCTCGCTTTTCTTCCAGAGCCATTTTTCTGTCTGCCTCTCCTCTTCAATAAACTACAACCTTCTTTCTGAAGCAGTCACCATGTTGTTTATTCCCGGCTTGGACTGAACCATGATGAAAACTTAAAAGTCTTCATCACAAGGTAGTTTAATAGAAAGTTATTTATTATTAATAATAATAAAGTTGGAAGAGACCTTGGAGGTCATCTAGTCCAACCCCCTGCTCAGGGAGGAAGCCCTATACCATTTCAGACAAATGGCTGTCCAGTCTCTTCTTAAAAACCTCCAGTGTTGGAGCACCCACAGCTTCTGGAGGCAGGTTGTTCCACTGGATAATTGTTCTCACTGTCAGGAAATTTCTCCTTAGTTCTAGGTTGCTTCTTTCTTTGGTTAGTTTCCATCTGTTGCTTCTTGTCCTGCCTCCAGGTGCTTTGGAGAATAGCTTGACTGCCTCTTCTTTGGGGTAGCCCCTGAGATATTAGAAGGCTGCTATCATGTCACCGCTCGTCCTTCTCTTCATTAAATTAGACATGCCCAATTCCAGCAACCGTTGACTCTGGGACACTGCAACCGTCATAAATATGAGTCAGTTGCCAAGCATCCGAGTTTTGATCACATGACCATGGAGATATTGCAGGGGTCATAAGTGTGAAAAACAGTCATAAGTCATTGTTGACTCCCTCTTCTTTGTGGCAGCCCCTGAGATATTGGAACACTGCTATCATGTCCCCCCTCGTCCTTCTCTTCATTAAACTAGTTCTTGACATATGACCACAGCTGAGCCCAAAATTTCTGTGGCTAAGCAAGACAGTTGTTAAGTGAGTTTTGCCCCATTTTAGGACCATTTTTGCCACATTTGCTAAGTGAATCATGCAATCGTTGAGCAAATCAGGCTTCCCCCATTGAGTTCGCTTGCTGAAAGGCATCTGGGAAGCCAACAAATGTTGATCACATGATGCTGGGATTGTGCAGCAGTTATAAATTTGTGTCAGTTGCCCAGTGCCTGAATTTTGATCACACGACCATGGGGATGCCGCAACGGTCATAAGTGTGAAAAACCAGTCGGGTCACTTTTTTTCAGCGTCATTTTAACTTCAGTCACTCAACAAATGGTCATCAGTCAAGGAATATCTGTATGAATTTTCATTTTTTTTGTCTTTGGATGGAATATTTTTGCTGTCAATTTTCCAGCAGCTGTTTTGGGATTCTTTTCTTTTCTTTTTTTTCTTTTTAAAAAAGAAAGATACTTATGTAAGTTTTTATTCCTCACCTTTGCAAATTTGCCATTTCTGGAGAAGGGCGTGGGAAGAAAAGATGACATGTCTGCTTGAAAAATTATTTCTTTCTCTGCACGGTTCTCCTGAACCTGTCAAGGCTCCCGCCAGGATGTTCAACTACTTATAGCAGAGAGAACGTGAAGACAGATAGTGCAATCCGGCTGCTAAAAGGCCATAGGTGGATCTCGGGGTATAATTAGCAACCTGTAAAATGAAGGGAAGGAATAATTCATTGACTCTGCAATGGTCAGAATCCTTTTTTTTTCTTTTTTCTTTTCTTTTTTTTTAATTATTGTTAACTTTCTTATTAATAACCCTGTACTCTGCTCTGGGAAGCGAGGGGGGGAGGGTTGAGGGTGGGTGGGTGGATGAGTGGG
Organism: Crotalus adamanteus; assembly: GCA_039797435.1. Classification (NCBI taxonomy): domain Eukaryota; kingdom Metazoa; phylum Chordata; class Lepidosauria; order Squamata; family Viperidae; genus Crotalus; species Crotalus adamanteus. The sequence goes on along the minus strand of CM077923.1, from coordinate 89,037,983 downwards.
TGGGTAATGATAATATAGTCATGGTAAATGCTTGGGCATTTCCCCTATGTTGCGTTCATGTGTGTGAGAGGGATGAGAGGGGAGGAAGGAGTAGGGAGGAAGTAGGATGGTTAGAGGAGATGGGGAGGGGAAGAGAGTAGGAGGGGAGGAGAGAAAGAGGAGGGAAGTAGGGAAGGATTAGAGAGGGTGGACGCAGCCTGGGGGGAATGGGCAGGGGGTACCAATGGTTAGGAATTTATTTTAATTGAATTGTATTTTGTATGAATAAATGGAAAATAAAAAACTTTTTATTAAAAAAAAAAAATCCTTCAAGAATGTCCTGTTCAGTTTGAGTGTCATCTTTTAATTCAACCAGGATTCAGAGAAGAATAACAAAGTTGATCCAGGACTAGAAAATGAACAGAGAGAAGTTTAGAACATGAGAAGATTTAGATGAAGGAATAGAAGGGGAACTCATCAAATTTGCAGAGGACACTAAACTGGGAATAGAAAGTGGATTATGTATCATAGAAATAGGCATTACCTAGTTCTAAAAAATGAAAAAAAAAAGGGAATTTACTCAACTCAGTTTTAATCCTAATGAAGTTAAAAGATACAAAGCGAAGTGTTCATCTATAATAGACATATAAGGAACGTTTGCTAGAATTGGGTATGTCTAGACCAGGGGTAGGCAACCCAAAACACTTAAAGAGCCACTTGGACCCGTTTCCCACCAAAAACAAAACACTGGGAGCCGCAAAACCATTTTGATATCTAAAATGAAGATAACACTGCATATATCCTTTTTTACCTTTATTATAGGTGTGTGTGTGTGTGTATGTGTGTGTGTGGGTGGGTGTGTATATATATATGTATATGTATGTATGTATGTATGTATGTATATATATATATATATATATATATATACACACACATACACACACACACACACACACACACACAGGTAAAAAAAGGATATATGCAGTGTTATCTTCATTTTAGATGTCAAAAGGGTCTCTCTCTCTCTCCCTCTCTATCTGCCCTTGGTCTGCCACTCCTCTTCCCCCACTCTCTTTCTTTCTCTCTCTTTCCTCTCTCTCTTCCCCTCCCCCCCTCTCTCTCTTTCTCTCTCTCTCTTTCTCCCCCCCCCTCTCCTATCTGCTGCTCACCTGGCAAGCTTCAAGTTGTTCTCCAACAATCTCAGAGGTAGGCAACATCGTCTCTTTTATGACTCATGGACTTCAAGTCTCAGAATTCCTGAGTCAGCCTAGCTGGGCTAGCTAGCTCTCTCCTGCCCTTCCTGCTTCCTGCAGAGACGCAGCAAAGGGAGGAGCTCCGCCCAGTAAGCTTTTCAGCTCCTCGGAGAACACTGTGAGTGCACTCTCTTTTTTTTATACACACACACACACACACACACACACACACACAGAGAGAGAGAGAGAGAGAGAGAGAGAGAGAAAAGCAGGGAAGCGCAATTCCTCTCTCTGTCTCTGTCTCTCTCTGCAAAGGCAGAGGAGGCTGGGAGCCGCAGGGGAAGGCTCAAAGAGCCGCATGTGGCTCCGGAGCCGCAGGTTGCCGACCTGTGGTCTAGTTTAACGAAGAGAAGGACAAGGGGGGACATGATAGCAGAGTTCCAATATCTCAGGGGCTGCCATAAAGAAGAGGGAATCAAGCTATTTTCCAAAGCACCTGAAGGCAGGACAAGAAGCAACGGATGGAAACTAATCAAGGAGAGAAACAACCTAGAACTAAGGAGAAACTTCCTGACAGTGAGAACAATTAATCAGTGGAACAGCCTGCCTCCAGAAGCAGTAAATGCTCCAACACTGGAAGTTTTTAAGAAGAGACTGGACAGCCATTTGTCCGAAATGGTGTAGGGTTTCCTGCCTGAGCAGGGGGTTAGACTAGATGACCTCCAAGGTCCCTTCCAACTTTACTACTATTATTAATTACTAATAATCACAAAAAAGCTTGTCTTCTACTTTCCCAAAGATGCATACTCAAGGAATAGCCAGTGGACTTCAACTCCCAGAATTCCTTAACCAGCATAGCTCCAACCTTGGGCATTTTAAGACTTGTGGACTTCAACTCCCAGAATTCCTTAACCAGCATAGCTCCAGCCTTGGGAAGTTTAAGTTTTGTGGATTCCAAAGTTCTGGGAGTTGAAGTCCACAAATCTTAAAGTTCCTGAGGTTGGAGACTCCTGTCGAATTCTAAGCAAGGGTGTATAGTTCCCTCTATAATTTTGTGATGGCTGATTTGTTTATAGATAATTAGCCCATGAAAGAAGAAAATGGATTAATTCAGAGACTAAAGAAACTGTGTAGGAATGGAGCCACACCTATCTCCCAAGTGATTCATCAAGGTGATCTATTTTAATTCAGGATGACATTTTCTCTCATTTATTCCATTGCTGTGTTCTGAACTCCCGAGGGACGTATCAGCCCTTGATGAGAGATAAACCTTTCTGATTTCAAGATGACCAGACTCTGATTGAACTAGCTTGAAACTGACCTTTTTCTTACTTGAAAACCCAGCCAATCTTCCATCAAATCCTAAATGCCCATGCCTAGATTAATTCGCCATTACGGAGAAGGACATTAAGTGGCCCAAACTGATTGAAAAGTCCCTGCTAAGTTGTCAAACCTTCTCGCAAGATTTTTTTTTTCATGCCTATTGCTTCACTTATTTGCAACTTGTTTTCAGACCGCTGACATCCCAGAAAGGGGGGGGGGAGAAATGACAATCTATGAAAGCAAACACAAAAAACCAAGCTGTGTAACTTGGCAGGAAGAAAAAAAAAGGAAATGGACAGGAGGCAATATAAAACGCAAGGTGATAAGTTTCACCGTATCTTGTCATCACCCACCAGTGATGGAGTGTAGAAATGGGGAGTGGATGACAAATGGTTGAAATGAACTCAGCCACTTCCAGAGAAACGGTTTCATGAACCAGCCTTCTTCCATTCCTGCTAATCTGATTGCAGATTAACGGTTTTTCTGAGTTCACACCACTTCAGCTGCAAATTAGAGGCAGAATTTGCACCCATTGGAAATGATATGCAAGAAACCGACTTGGGAATTCTGGGAGTTGCAGAAGTCCACATAAAGTTGCCTACGTCTGTATTAAAGGTCTATCTAGATTACAGGGAAAGACTGTTATAAGAGGTATAAACAAGGAGCGATTCTTCCCAGTTTTATCCCCCGCCCTTTGCAAAAATAAGATCCTGCCAGTTGGGAAGATCAGTGAGGATCAATTCTGGTTGGAGTACGTGTACTTAACCCTTAATTATAAGTAATATTTTGAGTGCTGGAGAGTCTGCCATAGGAAGGCGAATGAAGGAAAGATGATAGCTGTGATGGGGGTCTAGGGCAACTCACCATGGCCAACTCACCCTGGCCAACTTGACACTGGACAATTCTCCATGAGACAATTCAATATAAGATAATTCAAGAGAGGGACGATGTGCTGTCTCACTCACTCACACACACACACACACACACCATGGGTGTAAGAAGTCTTTATTAAGGCTTCCAAGCTAAATGGGTATTCCCAGTTGCAATGTATGGCTGTGAAAGTTGGACCATAAGAAAGGCTGAGCGCCAAAGAATGGAGGTCTTTGAACTATGGTGCTGGAGAAGACTCTTGTGAGTCCCCTGGACTGCAAGGCAATCAAACCGGTCAGTCCTAGAGGAGATCAACCCTGACTTCTCTTTAGAAAGCCAGATCCTGAAGCGGAAACTCAGGTACTTTGGCCACCTAATGAGAAGGAAGGACTCACTGTAGAAGAGCCTAATGCTGGGAAAGATGGAAGGCAATAGAAGAAGGGGACGACAGAAAATGAGATGGCTGGATGGAGTCCCTGAAGCAGGAGGCATGAGCTTAAATGGACTCCAGAAGATGGTAGACGACAGGAAGACTTGGAGGAAAATTGTCCATGGGGTTGTGATGAGTCGGACACGACTTCACAACAACAAAGCAATTCCCTGTGCAGGCACCAGCTCAACCCCAATGAGTTCCACAGGCTACTCAAATGAGGCACTAGTCCTCAAGGCAAAGGCAAGTGCAGCCCACTAGGCTAAAGCAAGTCCTCAAGGCAAAGGCAAGTTCCAAAAGAAAGGCAAATCCACAGGCAAAGGCAAGGCAAGGCAAGGCAAGCAAAGGCAACAGCTGAAGAGACACAATCTGAAGGTCAAGGCAAGAACACACAGCAAGAAAACAAGCACACTGTTCCCAGCATCACCTCCATCTGTCTGCTGGGCTAAATAGCCAGCTTCTGGTGCAGCCCATCAAGAAGGGCAAGGCTTTACCCCTACGAGTAATCTGGCTGCCCTTCTCTGCTCCTGCCTTTTCTCTGCCCTATGTGTTCTTGCATCAGGTGCAGAAGGCAGTTTCTCTTCCTCATCCCTGACTGGCTGCAGCTGTGTGCTTTTCCCATTTGAAGCCTCAGGGCTGTCCTGCTGCAGCTGTGCTTCAGCCAAATCCCTCTCAGACGGCTGCTTGGAACTGGTTCATCTTCCTTCAAGCTGACATCTGGAGAGGTATCTGGGGAGGCGTCCAGGAGAGTCATCACACTGTTGTAATATAGAGACCTCTAGTACTTCAGGGGGCATGGTGGTTCAGCGGTTAAGGTCACTGAACTTGTCAGCTGGAAAGCTGACAGCCCACATTTGAGACCAGACAGCTGCGCAATGGGGTAAGTTCCTGTCCCTTGCTCCAGCTCCTGCTCCTTTTCCCACCTGCTGCAGCTGCACTTCAGCCAAATCCCTCTCAGACGGCTGCTTGGAGCCATTGACCAGCTCCCCTCTAGATGTGTGTGGAACTGGTTCATCCTCCTCTGAGCTGACCTCTGGTATCCGGGGAAACATCCAGGGGAATCATCACAGACAAGTGAATTGCAACGGGTTTTCTCTTGCTTTAGGTTTGAACCTTCTCTAGTTAGAAAGTAGAGCTGCAATTCAACATGTCCCTCTTTTGAGTTATCCACATTGAATTGTCCCATGGCATCCTGTGGTGAGTCAGCTGAGGTGAGATGCCTGGGAAGAGTGGGCCACAGGGAAATGTCCCATTCCACAATTGCTCCATGACCTTGCAAATAAAGAGATGGTGCTTTGAGAACATAGTCATGGCTGCCATCCTGACCCTAAAGACCCCCTGCCTTGCCCCCCTCATTGTCTATGCTGAAATGACAATTTTTTTCCTTTCAATTCTTCTTGAAAGAAGAATCCAGTATTTACAGTGTAATTAGCAAGTTCTTCTCTGGTTTCCTCCACTGAAATAAGCTAGCCACAGATGACTCTATTTTTAGCAAAAATACACCTAGGCTTCTTGCAAAACATTTTTTTTTAAAAAAATAAAAAAATAAAAATCCAACTCTTTTTAAAAGCTTAAAATAATTCAACTTTAATGGTGAGTTGGCCTGAAGAAACACAACCTGATTTTGTCTTTAGCAAGTCCTCTTCAATCCTTGCCCTCTCGACTCCGGAAAAAATATTGGTTTTTCTCCTCAGTGTTCATCAAGACTCCATTAGTTGCGAGATAAGATATTCTGGTAAGAACAAAATGGCCTGGACTCTGTGATTTTCGTGTCCTGAAAAATGTCATCGTTTTCATCCGAAATAGACCCCAATCTAAATAACCACTAATGAGGTAATTGAACAGTTCTTGTCAATCTGATAGAGTTGTAGGCGGGAACATGAATCTTCTGAATAAAAAAGATTTTTGTACAGTTTATCCAGATTAAGAACCGTATAACCAAATAACAGAGTTGGAAGGGACCTTGGAGGTCTTCTAGTCCAACCCTCTGCTCAAGCAGAAGATTCTATAGCATTCTGGACAAGTAGTTGTTCAATCCCTTCTGGAAGACCTCCAGTGATGGAGCACCACCAACTTCTGAAGGAGGTCATTCCATTGATTAATTGTTCTGTCAGGAAATTCCTCCTTAGTTCTAGGTTACTTCTCTCCTTGGTTAGTTCCATCCATTACTTCTTGTCTTGCCTTCAGATGCTTTGGAGAATAGCTTGACTGCCTCTTCTTTGTGGTAACCCCTCAGATATTGGAACACTGCTCTCATGTCACCCCTAGTCCTTATTTTCATTGAACTAGAATAGAATAGAACTGGACGGGACCTTGGAGGTCTTCTAGTCCAGCCCCCTGCTCAAGCAGGAGAATCTATATCATCTCAGACAGGTGATTGTCCAGTCTCTTCTTAAAGTTCTCCAGTGATGGAGCACCCATGGTTTCTGGAGGCAAGCTGCTCCACTGGTTGATTGTCCTCACTGTCAGGAAGTTTCTCCTTAATTCCAGGTTGCTTCTCTCTTTGATCAGTTTCCAACCAATGTTTCTCGTCCTTCCCTCTGGTGCTCTGGTGAACAACCTGACCCCCTCTTCTTTGTGGCAGCCCCTCAGATACTGGAATACTGCTATCATGTCTCCCCTGTTTCTTCTTTTCTTTAGACTAGCCAAACCCAAGTTCTGCAGCCGTTCTTCATATGTTTTGGTCTCCAGGCCTTTGATCATCTTAGTTGCTCTAGACCAACTCAATTCCTGCAACTGTTCCTCATATGTTTTAGCCTCAAGCCCCAAATCATTGTTGTTTCTCCTCTCTGCACTCTTTCTAGAGTCTCAACATCTTTTTATATTATGGCCACCAAAACGTAATGCAATATTCCAAGTCTGGTCTTATCAAAGCATTTTACCAAGGCATTAGTAGAGCTGAGGGTGAAATAAATTTTGGAAACATTTCACACCTCCTTTTCTAAAACCCGGCTGCAGTTTTCAGTGTTATTCTACCAATTCTAGTGCAAAAATAATTTCCAGTTAATCAGCAGTAGAAGAAAGTTGCTGCTTCCATCCTCATCAATATGAGCCAGTTGCTAAGCCTCTGAATTTTGATCACGGGCTGCAACGGTCAGTGTGTGAAAAACAGTCATAAGTTACTTTTTTCAGTGCCATTGTAACTTCAAACAGTCACTAAATGAACTGTTGTAAGTTGACAACTACCTGTAAGGCACTCTACAAAATGCTTTTTGCTAGATTTCTCATCTGAAAAGATTTATAAAGCTTGTTTGTCTGTCTTAGAGACTATACCAGGGGGTCTTCAAACTTGGCCCTTTTATGACTTGTGGACTTCAAATCCCAGAATCCCTTAGCCAGCATGTCTGGCTGAGGAATTCTGGGAGTTGAAGTCCACAAGTCATAAAAGGGCCAAGTTTGAAGACCCCTGGACTATACCCACTGAAGAAGAAAGGCTAATATGTATGTGAAACACAGTTCTTTTTCATAAATAAAAAAATAGCTCAGCTCCCAGAGTACTGATATCCCCTAAATTTTATCGATTTAATTTCATGCAACCTCTGCCTCACAAGATCTAGGAACTTGATTTTCTTGTACTCTATACCAAGCTCTCTTTCAGATGCTCAGTATGGCGCAGGTTTTGAAAATTACTTCAAGAACAAAAAAAAAAACCTCCCTTGGGGCTAATTTCAGCTGGGCTCCAATTTCTATGAGCCCTTTGCAAATTCTCCTGCCTTAGATATGTAAAACAGTAGCAACCAGCTGCCATAACTCAGGTGTCCTGAAAACACCAGCGTTCTTGTTACTTCACAAATCCCACATGAGATTTGTGCAATAATCTTCACCAGAGCTACAACATGCTTACAACAACCCCCCAATAAGAAATGACACTAATAAATCCCAGATGTTTGATTTACAAATCCTTATGTTGTTTCTTAGAAGGTAGGGATAAGAAAGGATTTCTAAAACATTGTGATTATATAATAGCTTCCAGGCAGTTTACCAGAGACAGAGATACATTTGGTTGCTGGGTACACCAAACTGGGTGGGTGGCTGGGAGAAACCAGCCTTTTCACTAATATAGAACAGAACAGAATAACAGAGTTGGGAGGGACACTGGAGGTCTTCTAGGCCAACCCCCTGCTCAGGCAGGAAACACTATACCAGTGGTTCTCAGCCTGTGGGTCGGGACCCCATTTGGGGTCGAACGACCATTTCACGGGGGTCGCCAAACAATGCAGTCCGCCATTTTTTTCCCCTTTTCTTTGGCCACGCCCCTGGCACCCGATGATGTATAAGTGGTTGGGGGTCACCACAACATGGGGAACTGTATTATGGGGTCGCGGCATTAGAAAGGTTGAGAACCACTGCACTATACCATTTCAGACAAATGGTTGCTCAGCCTCTTCTTAAAAACTTCCAGTGTTGGAGCCTTCACAGCTTCTGGAGGCAGGTTGTTCCACTGGTTAATTGTTCCCACTTCAGGAAATTTCTTCTTAGTTCTAGGTTGTTTTCTCTCCTTGATTAGCTTCCATCCGTTGCTTCTTGTCCTGCCTTCAGGCGCTTTGGAGAATAGCTTGACTCCCTCTTCTTTATGGGAGCGCCTTAGATATTGGAAGATTGCTATCGTGTCAGTCATAGTCCTTCCTCTCACTAAACACAATTCCAGCAACTGTTCTTTATACATTTTAGCCTCCATTCCCCTGATCGTTTTTGTTGCTCTTCTCTGCACTCTTTCCAGAGTCTCCACATCTTTTTTATATCGTGGCATCCAAAACTGGATGCAGTATTCCAAGTGTGGCTTTACTAAGGCGTTAAAAAGTGGTATTAACACTTCACATGATCTTGATTCTATCCCTCTGTTAATGGACTGCATTAAGAAGCAACAAATTTGTTTATTTATCACATTTGTGTGGCTGCCTATCTCACAGAACTGACTGGTACAGGTAGTCCTCAAGTTACAATCAGTCACTTAAAGACTATTCAAAGGCCTCTCCAGAGCTACTTAAAACCCATTTTTGAAGTTACAATGGGTGCACATACACACACCCTATAGTCATATGATCACAGTTTGATGCTTATCAACCAGCTCAATGTTATGGTCATTTGCAACACCTCGAGTTCATGTGACCACAATTTGCAATAGTTTTGTTGTTGTTTTTTGTCAGTTTCCAGTGTTTACTTCTGGCTTCCAGCAAAAAATGTCCATTGGAGAAAACGGATTTGCTTAGCGGCTGCTATAAAAATGTCAAACAATTCAGGCCATCATATGATGCCCTGACTTACAACTGCACTGACTTACAGCTGCACTGACTTGTGACTGTAACTTTTGGTTCAGTGACCATCAGTCGAAGACCACCTGTATAACATACAGGAGGATCTGGACAGACTTGAACACTGGGCGCTATCTAACAAAATGAAATTCAATGGTGAAAAAAGTAAGGTTCTACATTTAGGCAAGAAAAACCAAATGTACAGGTATAGTATAGGTGGTACCTTGCTCAATAGTAGCAACTGTGAGAGGGATCTCGGAGTCCTAGTGGACAATCACTTAAATATGAGCCAGCCGTGTGCTGCAGCTGCCAAAAAAGCCAACACAGTCCTAGGCTGCATTAACAGAGGGATAGAATCAAGATCACGTGAAGTATTAATACCACTTTACAATGCTTTGGTAAGGCCACACTTGGAATATTTCATCCAGTTTTGGTCACCACGATGTAAAAAAGATGTTGAGACTCTAGAAAAAGTACAGAGAAGAGCAACAAAGATGATTAGGGGACTGGAGGCTAAAACATATAAGGAACGGTTGCTGGAATTGGGTATGTGATAATCAATTTCCAGAAGACGTCAATATGTTCTCTGATTGAATCTCACCATTTTTAGAACTAAATTAGATGGCCCGGTCATGGATGCTTATTTGTAAGAGTTCTACCTGAAAATTCAGGGGGACTATTCAGTTCATAAGACATGAAGAAAATTGATGGCTAAATTAAGCTCAGCAAAGGGAACCACTCAAGGGATTTATAACCACAAGCAATGCAGTTTGCTATTGATTTATTAATTTCTCTTCTTTGTGGAAGGCAGAATGGGAGAGTTGCTGATGGCACAGCTTTATTTAATTCTGTAGGCAAAAGCTGGGAAAACATTACCGAAGATTGGGAATGTGTCATCCTAAGAAATATGAGACCTCTACACAAAGCACCACAAAAAAACCCCTATCAAAACAAAAAGAAAAATCCAGCGGTGATCTTCTGTATAAATGTACTCTAAGATGGAATCGTATTAAAGGTAGTTCTCGACTTATGGCCGCAATTGAACCTAAAAATTCTGTTGCTAAATGAGACAGTCCTTAAGTGAATTTTGCCCCATTTTCTGACCTTTCTTGCCACAGTTGTTAAGTGAATCACTGCAGTTGTTAAGCTAGTGGTATGGTTGTAAAATGAATCTGGCTTCCCCATTGATTTTGCTTGTTAGAAAGTGCAAAAGATGATCACATGACCCCGGGATGCTGCGACCGTCACAAAAATGAGCCAGTTGCCAAGCGTCTGAATTTTGATCACATGACCATGAGAATGCTGCAATAGTTGTAAGTGTGAAAAACAGTCATAAGTCACTTTTTTCAGTGTTGTTGTAACTTCGAACAAAATGAATGGCTGTAAGTCCATGACCACCTGTATTAATTTCATTTGCTTCCCCACTTCCAAGATGTCCGTGTTGTTACAATTTGTTTTCAACTCCTCAACTTCATTTGGAAAAACAATGTGAAGATCATTCTCTTTGCAACTTTCATTCTCTGAGACGCCTCTGAATCCTCACATTGGAACTGTATCATCAGGGCTACAAATCTTCTCCAAAAAACTTTTTTACAGTTGATGGTCAGCAAGGCAAACCTAGTTTCTTGTCTTGTCTTTGGTGACACAGACTGGAATGTTAGGATATTTAAATTAGTAGCTGGAACAGTAAAATTGTACAATAGGACAGAACACACGGGTATAGTTGATTAGTTAGAAAATGCTGACTCATTCATGAGGCAATCAACACTATGATTGGTTGCCGTGAGTATAAAGGGGGTGTTTCCCTTTTTTCACACTTTTTTTCTTCTGTGTATCCTTTATACTGTTTAATTTACCTCATGATTTACCTCATGATGTTCCTGACTATCTTGTGTTTCGCTTCCTGTTTGATGACAAAGACTGCTGGAAATTTAAATGTTATCTATATCTATATCTATATCTATATCCAATGGTGGGATTCAAATACCTGAACAACCGGTTCTCTTATTGGATGCAGGCCTGGGCCTCCGAGGCCTAGAACGGACTTCTGGTAGTGGCATCCATGCACTTCCGGTGGGCTGTTCTAGGCCTGGGAGGCCTCCTCCAGGCCTCCATGGCCTAGAATGGACTTCCAGAAGTGGCATCCACGCACTTCTGGCAGGCCCTTCTAGACCTGGGAGGCCTCCTCCAGGCCTCCAAGGCCTAGACTTGACTTCCAGAAGCAGTGTGCATTCAGCCGGTTCTCCGAACTCAGCAAAATTTAGCTACTGGTTCTACTGAATTGGTGCAAACTGGCTGAATCCCACCACTTATATCTATATATCTATATATCTATATCTATATCTATATCTATATCTATCTATCTATCTATCTATCTATCTATCTATCTATCTATCTATCTATCTATGCCATATCAATTGATTACCAGTCAAGGTTAAATCTGGATGGAAACTAGTCAGGAGAAAAGCAACACAAAAGGATATATTCCTTGACAGTCAGAGCAATTAATCAGTAGAACGACTTGCCTCCAGAAGTTGTGGGTGCACTAATACTGGAGGTTTTGAAGAAGAGACTGGACAGCCATTTGTCTGAAATGGTACAGGATTTCCTGCCTGAGCAGGGGGTTGGACTAGAAGACAACAGGATCCCTTCCAACTCTGTTATTCTCTTATCTTCTTGTACATTTGGTTTTCAGAAAATAATTGTTTTACTTCAGAGACACAAGGTGGCAATCTTTCACGTTTTCTAGATGAGGACTGAATGGATCCAAAATTTGCAAGCAGGGAGAATGAATACTCACACACTGGCATACACACACAGACACACAAAACTGTTTCTCCAGCTGTTCTTGCCTCCTTGGTTTTTAAATAGACGCTAGAACTTCTGTCATCTGTCACAATACAAAAGCTCTAGTACAAAAGAAAACATTTCTAAAAAAGAAAGGGAAGGAAGAGAGGCGAGGGGAGAGCAAACGAGCCCCTGAAGAGGAAAAGTTTAAAACTGTCTCAAAGTAAAAGGACTTCATGGCCCTAGAGAGAAATTCCCAATTAAGTAGTCCTCAACTTACAAGCATTCATTTAGTGACCATTCAAAGTTACAATGGCACTAAAAAAAAGTGACTTACAACCAGCAACTCAGTCATTAACTGAAGTGGTGGCTATGCAGAATTATTCTAATTCCAGGTTTGGGAATTGTTTCAACCAGGTTCAGGAATGTGTGGCCCTCCAAATGGTGCTGGACTATAACTTCGATCATTCATGACCACCAACTTTACTGGTTGGGATTGCAGGCAGAATGATGGCAACTCACGCCTGTGAGAGCCAGAAGATTTGTTCCCTTTTGTTGTCCAGGAAAGGTGAAGATGAACTGAAAGGATGCAAAGGGAAGCAGGAAAAGGAAGTCATTGTATTGGAAATTTGAACTCAGAAGTGTAAGGAAATATGACCCTCTTTGTTTCTGTTCTATTGAAAGAAAAATCTTCATCAGGGTCCAATCCAAGCCGGGAATAAGCAAAATGGAGACTGCTTTAGAAAGAAGGTTGTAGTTTATTGAAGAGCAGAACCAGACAGAAATGTGGCTCTGGGAAAGCTGACCACATGGAGCAGGGAGTGGTGGGTTTTTATACCTTCTTGGGCTTTTGTGTTTGGAGTTGTTCCTGTGGCATGAACTTTGACCTGAGGTTCAGTGTGCCTTTTTGGTATTCAGATGGTGGTGGGTGAATCGTATTATGTCTTAAAGGTCATATCCTGCTTCCCTGGTGCTGTGGCTGATGGCTATGTCCTGTGTTGGATGGGTGAGGGGTTGTTGGTTCTAGGGATCTTTGTCTTTCTAATCCCATCAGCTCCAGCCTTCCTGCCCCCACCTTTCTGAATGGATTATCAGATCTGCATTTCTACAGACCTGGTTTCTGCTTGCGGGAAGGAGACTTGGGGCTGTCTTTGCATAAGATTTTTCATTATACCTTTGGGGAAATATAATATTCTGTCCTTTTAATATCTGCCCAAAATATTTCCTTCTCTAGGAGGATGAGTGGGTGTTGACTTGCAACAGTTCCTTTCAGGATTGTCTGCAGGATGTGATCAAAAGTCAAGATGGCGTTCACCTTGATAGGATGGAAGCTCTACCCCCAATAAAAACAAGCTACAGACACCTCCATGTATCTTGAGTTTAGAATCATACAACCATAGGGCAGGAAGGGACCTTGGAGGTCTTCTAGTCCAACCTCCTGCCCAAGGCAGGAGACCTTTCTGGACAAATGATTGTTTGATAAGCTTTTCCTGCAAGCTGATTTTGTTTCTTGTCTTTTAAACTACACTTGGCTTACGTGGAATGAGAGTTGCCTTAGCGAGATGGTCAGCATAATAATAATTAATAATAATAATAATAAATCAAACTTTATTTTAGGGCTTTCTTGAAATATTTCCCTTCTCCATATCTGGAGCATTTGGAGACAAAGATATGTTTCTCCCAAACGTCTCCAAAATAAGCTGAAATCCACTTTGGCTCTACCTGGCTACTGATCTGCTAGGAACACCCCCTTATCCCTTGTACTTTGGGACAGAATATTCAAAGTATTGGATTAAAATGACGTGAAAAACAAATCTGTTTGTTTTTTTTCCTTCAGGGACGGGTTTAAAATAGTAGGCAGAAATCTCTGCTTGCAAACAAACCGGATATTCCTTGTCTGAGAAGAATTGTCTGCAGGAAGCCAAAGGAACTTGGCTAAATTGGGGGACCCAGAGGACATAGTAGGTGTCACCCCAAAGCATTCTGGGATGCTTTATCTGTTGCTGGCTCTCCTTTAAAAAGCTGTCAAGGTGCGCCTGCTGAGCTTCTGGAGCCCTTAAAATGTTTCTGTCCAACGCTCCTGCTGGGAACTTTAAATAGCTTTTTTACGACCTTTAAAACGCCAGTAAAAGTAAGTGCTGGCTGGCGTTATCCCACTGGAAGCCATTTCCAGTGTTTTGGCTGCCCTACTGTTAACACATCCCCAGAATCATAACATTAAAAGTGACCTAAAGCCTGTCGGTTTCTCCTAAGTGCCAGAACTGAGGAGAAGCCCAGGAAGGGTAAGGATTTATTGTCTAGAGCAGACATGTCAAACACAAGGCCCGGGGGCTGGATACGGGCCGTGAAGTGGTTTCATGTGGCCCACAAAGCCATCCTGGAAACAGTGAGGGAACGGCCCCCGCTGCCTTGGCCCTGGCCCAGTCCGGCTGGGAGCCAATGTACAATTTTGTGGTGGCCATCTATGCTGAAACGCATTCAGTTTTAGTTCCACAAGGCCGTCTGGAAACAGTGAGGAACTAGCCCCTGCCACATCGGCCCCAACCCCTGGGTGCATGCTGGGGAGGTGTCACCCTTTGTGAGGAATGAAGAAATGCACCATCGCCTGGAAGTGGCCAGCAAATGGCCCTCGCCTACTTCACATATCCGGCTTGATGGGGTCTACCCTGGTCCCACCCGTTTCTGCCGTTTCTCTCAGATCTGTCCCACTCCTGCCCAGGCCCCCACAGGCACCCTTGATGCGAATGATGTAGAGCGGATCATGCTCACCCAGTAGGCCACACCCACTCCATCCACGCCCACCCAGTAGGCCGTACCCAACCTGGCCACACCCACATGGACCCCCTGAGGGCAACCGCAATGCTGATGCGGCCGTCAATGAAATTGAGATGACACCCCTGGTCTAGACGCTGGGGCAGGATCCTGCTACCTGAACAACTTCACTCAGTTTGTTGTTCCCGACATTCATTTGTTAATGTTTCCAGCTGCTTGTTCAAAACCTGCAAGCACTTTAAGTCAGGAGGGTGTAATTTTTTTTACTACAACTATCCAACAAAAGGAAATTCGAGGCATATAAGTAGGCAAAAACCAAATGCACAGGTATAGAGTAGGTGGTACCCAGCTCAACAGTACAGGCAATCCTCAACGCACGGACAACAAGTGAGCCCAACATTTTTGTTGCTAAGGGAGAAATTTTTGAAGTGTGTTTTGCCCCATCTTACGACTTTCCTCGCCATGTTTCTTAAGCGAATCGCTGCCGTTCTTAAATTAGTCGCCCCATCGTTTCGTGAAGCCGGCTTCTCCGTTGACGTTGCTCGTCAGAAGGTCACAAAAGGGGACCACGTGACTCCCGGGACACTGCGACCGTCATAAATGTGAGCTAGTTGTCAAGCATCCAAATGTAAATCACGTGACCATGGGGATGCTGCGATGGTCATAAGTGTGTAAAACGGTCATAGGTCCCTTATTTCAGTGCCGTTGTAACTTCGAACAGTCAGTAAATGAACTGTTGTATGTCAAGGACTGCCTGTAACAACTTTGAGAGGGATCGAGGTATCCTAGGACAGAGGTCCCCAACCTAGGGTTCGCAGCCCAGGACTGGGCCGTGAGCTTTTGGCCAGTGGGCCGTGGAAACCAACATGCACATCTATGGGTGAAAATTGCCCTGTACTTGCTCAGCCTTAGAAACTCTTTTTTAGGCCTGTCACCTATTTTTGTGCAAATAAAAGCCTAAACAGCTGGAGGTTATCTATCTATCTATCTATCTATCTATCTATCTATCTATCTATCTATCTATCTATCTATCTATCTATCATGGTTCTGGCTAATGAAACATTTCAAAGAACTTCCAGGCATTTATTTTCCTAAAAGTCTTTTATTGTTACAAAATGTCGGTACAAAATGCAAATATTGTATATTCTTGCTTTTGACTCTATCTATCTATCTATCTATCTATCTATCTATCTATCTATCTATCTATCTATCTATCTATCTATCTATCTATCTATCTATCTATCTATCTGTCTCTGTCTCTGTCTCTGTCTGTCTGTGTCTGTCTGTCTATCTGTCTGTCTGTCTGTCTGTCTCTCTCTCTCTATCTATCTATCTATCTATCTATCTATCTCTGTCTCTGTCTGTCTGTCTGTCTGTCTCTCTCTCTCCTCTCTATCTATCTATCTCTGTCTCTGTCTGTCTGTCTGTCTCTGTCTATCTATCTATCTATCTATCTATCTATCTATCTATCTATCTATCTATCTATCTATCTATCTATCTATCTATCTTCTAATCGATCCAATCCATCATTCTCTTTCTCTTCTTTCTCTACCATCCATCCAATCATCCATCCAATCATCCATCTCTCTCTCTCTCTCTCTCTCTCCCCCTCTCTCTATCTCTATCTCTATCTTTCCAGCTCTCTGCTTGACATGAATTCCCAGAATTGGTGAGTGTTCATTCAGATACTGGTGGCCATCTCTTTGCTAGAGAAAAATAATGGTGTTTCAAAATCCAAGTGCAATGGTTCACTCAGACTCACCATTCCTGGTTTAGTCGTAACAGCTCACACACATATTTGCAGGTTTTTATTGCTTGCAACTGCTTTCCTTTTACTGTCTCATGAAACGGTCTCCAGTCCCTTCCCAATTGATTCATCGGTAACATTATCAAGTCATTCACTGGAACAGGGTGTCAATGAAGAGAACAGAACACGTTGAACGTGCCAAGTAGTTTTCATCTGAAGTCACAAATTGGATCCGTCCCACAGAGCTTCCCAGATTTAACATGAATCTTGGCTTAAGCTTGGGGAGGTGGTCTGGTTCTTTCTAAACAGATGAAAGCATCTCAAAATGATGTCATTGTTTATTTCTTATTCTAATTGTTGATGTGGCCCCTGCCTATTTTGGCATCGCTCAGTCTTCCTTCTGTTTAGTGTAATTGTTGGTTTGGAAGTGAGTGCACATACATTTCTGTTATGTGGTCAGGCTCTGTGCTTCGACTTGTATCTTTTACCCCACAGTGTTGACGGAGCCTCTGTTAAAGGAGGAGAAAACTGAAGTTCCACTAAAGAAATTCAGGAGTCTGGTAGCAAATTTCCTGACTGGCAACTTTTATTAAAGGCATACATTTTTAAGAGCTGTAGGTTCTGCCTTTAAATAAAAATACATTCATTGGAAAAATCGCTACACATCTTTCCTCCTACAATGTAATCTTGTCATATACTTTACAGAGAACAGTCAGAAGGAGAGAAGGAGATGCAAAAGTTTTAGGTCTTTCTTTCTTTGATGTGATATTGTATGGAAGGATGCAAAGAAGAGGAGCATTTTCAAATATGTAACAGAGCTCTCTCTTAAAGTGTAGGCTGCGTTCTTTGGTGCCCTACCAAGGGACCTTTAGGATTTGAACCTTAGAAGGATTTATAGAATTTCCTCAGTTTGAATCTAGCTAAAATGACTGCAAAATGATATTGATTCTAATATCTATAAATATTATAATAATAATAATAATAATAATAATAATAATAATAATAATAATAATAATAAAAAAAAACTGCTCTGGCACTTCAGAATTCAAACAGACAAGCACCTGCAACATAACACCCCATACTTAACAATTGTTGATAAGAAAGACAAAAAAGTCTGAATAGTGGACGTGGCAGTGCCTGGAAACAGCAGAATAGAAGAGAAAGAACTGGAGAAGATAACAAAGTACAAAGACCTACAAATAGAAATAGAAAGACTGTGGCAAACCAAGCAAGGGTAGTACCAATAGTCATAGGTGCCTTGGGTGCAATCCCAAAACAACTGGAGCACCACTTGAACACCATTAGCATTGACAAATTTGCCATTAGTCAATTGCAAAAGGCGGCCTTACTAGGAACTGCTTCCATCCTGCGACGATACCTGTAATACCATCAAACATCCACATCTGCCTATCCCAGGTCCTGGGTAAGGACTCGATAGGTAGACAAAATGCCAAATCCAGTCTGAACATCTGGCTAACTGTGTGATGATCCATAATAATAATGAAGTTGGAAGGGACCTTGGAGGTCATCACAACACAAGAACACATAGCAATATATTACAATTAATGACGTAATCAATGGGTGACCAAGGTCTGCCTACTTTTACAGACAGTATAACAAAAACTAGCTAGTTTCAGAAAAACTGAATCATCCTGACCTGACAACAACAACAACAACAACAACAACAACAATAATAATAATAAAGTTGGAAGGGACCTTGGAGGTCATCAAGTCCAACCCCCTGCTCAGGCAGGTAATCCTATACCAATTCAGACACATGGCTGTCCAGTTTCTTCTTAAAAACTCCCAGTGTTGGAGTATTCACCGCTTCTGGAGGCAGGTTGTTCCACTGGTTCATTGTTCTCACTGTCAGGAAGTTTCTCCTTAGTTCTAGGTTGCTTCTCTCCTTGATTAGTTCCCATCCGTTGCTTCTTGTCCTGCCTTCAGGCACTTTGGAGAATAGCTTGACTGCCTCTTCTTTGTGGCAGCCCCTGAGATATTGGAAAATCTTGAAAGGACAGGGCATTTTGCAGGTAGTCTGTCCTCTTACTCTCTCCATTGGATCAGAGAACATTATTTAACTGTTGTTTTTTTTTATCTTTACATGTACTTCACCATCCATGTTTCTTTTAAATCTCCCCAAATGTCATGAGAGAGGCAGCTGGAACTACAAATGCCATCCATGCTTGCAACTCTGACAAAATCCAAGCTATACTTTTAAACACTGGAATGTAAGTGTGGGAAGTCAGCCTCTTTCCCCCCCCCACCAGAGAACGAAATATTTTGGGGAATATTAAAAAGGCAGAACATTATAATTCCCCAAAGGATCTTAAAGGCAGAAAAGCAGGCCCAGTTTTTCTTAATAGCCCCAAGCAAAAACTAAGCAGGCCAGCTCTGTAAAAATGCAGATTTGATAATCCCATTCAGAAAGACTGGGCCACCTATTCATAAGCAAAATGCCTTCAGCCACAGCCCCAGAGAAGGAGTGACCTGATGGGATTGGAAAAACAAAGACTCCAAGGAACATGACCTTTAGGAGGATTAACTCATCACTGTTAGAATGCCAAAAGGGCACACTGAATCCCAGGTCAAATTTCATTGTACAGGAACAGGAAGAGCCTCAAATACAATGCCACAGGAACAGGAACAACTCCAAACACAAAAGCCCAAGAAGGTATAAAAACCCACCGCTCCCAGCTCCATTTTGCCAGCCACCCCAGAGACACATGCTGTGTCACTGAAGTTTCTGTCAACTCAATAAACTGGACTTTCTTTCCTAAAGCAGTCTCCATGTTCTTATTCCCGGCTTGAATTGGACCTGAAGCTTTTTTTTTCAACTTAAGTTTGTGGGCTCTTCAAGGAGATGTCACCAGGGAATTGTGTTCCAAGCAATCTTATTTAACATGCTCAGTTATGGTCCAGGAACAGAGGGTAAACAACATGTTAATGAGATTCACATTAAGTCGGGAGGTGATGCCAACATTAATGAAGACGGAGGTGTAATACAAAATGACTCTCTGGGAATGGTAGGGAGGAATGAAACTCAGACAAGAATTAGCAGGGAAAGGAAGGAGATAATAGGCCAAATCACATCTAGAATGCAAATCTCTCTCCATCTTCAAGTATTCAGATGAGTAAGATGTAAAACTAATTAATTCAGATAAGTAAAATTAAATGGTTATGAAAGGGCTTTGGTGTTTCTTCCAGTTGCATCAAGGAATTCTACGAGGTTTAAGTAGGAACTGAGAGAATACTTTTTTTAGTTTGGGCATACTCAAAAAGATAGTCCTCGACTATCATAAATACCCTCCAGACCAGCTAATCATCTTTGTTGCTCTTCTCTGTACTCTGCACTTTTTTCTAGAGTCTTAACATTAACATTAACAAATCTGGATGCAATATTTCAAGTTCAATTCTTCTTCTCTTTTTGCAATATCTTTGCTGAATGAACTGGGTCCTATTCTCCCTCTGGAAATGCAATGCCAGGCAGACCAAATGCTTGCATCTTTTTCGGCAACGTGGGACAATCTATCTTCATCGTTGCTTGGTAGTGCACCTTCTCCTCCCAGTGCAATTTCAACACTGCATCTGCCAGCTCCTTTAGCCCACTTATAGCTCTATCTTTCTGTAAAAGCCTCTTATCTCAATCCCTGCCTCCCTCCATAGATTCAGGTTATCAACCACAAGTATAGTTTGTATATCTGGGGTATCATGTGCCAGGCTGATAGACGATGTTTATCTTCCCCATTCTACTACAGGTTGGCAGGCAAGAAGGATGCTCTCTCTAAGAGCAGTGCTTTTGTTGATAGTCAAAGAAAATAAATGATAACCATCACGGGGTTAAGCCTATCCTGTTTACTGAGCTGTCAATTGCAATTCATTAGCATATTAAGTTTGAAGGGTTTTTTTTTTAGCAGCCTCGCACTAATGATGCTCTAGTGCAGGGGGTCTTCAAACATGGCCCTTTTATGACTTGTGGACTTCAACTCCCAAAATTCCTCAGCCAGGCATGCTAGCTGAGGAATTCTGGAAGTTGAAGTCCATAAGTCATAAAAGGGCCAAGTTTGAAGACCCCTGTCTTAAATCTAACAAACAAAATGGAGGCTGGCTGAGGAATTCTGGGAGTTGAAGTCCACAAGTCATAAAAGGGCCAGGTCTGAAGACCCCTGCTCTAGTGTCACACCAGTGACTGAACTTTCACCTTTCCATATGACAAACCTTTAACTATCTGTCACCTCTTGAACAATCCAGGTGTGTTGGTAGCATGGCTTCTTCACAAGCACTGATGAAACATAGAGAGAATATGGAGATGTTGATTGGAGAGCGACTTCAGGTACATTTCCTGAACTAAATGAAAAACTCTGAAAGAGAGAAAGACAGAGATGATAGGCTTAATGCTCATAGAAAGGGCAGCGGAAGTTTCTGAAAATGATTAATCAGTTGGGTGTAATAGCCAAATGACATAATAGTAGTAGTAGTAGTAGTAGTAGTAGTAGTAGTAATAATAATAATAATAATAATAATAATAATAATAATAATAATATAAAGTTGGAAGGGACCTTGGAGGTCATCTAGTCCAACCCCCTGCTCAGGCAGGAAACCCTATACCATTTCAGACAAATGGCTGTCCAGTCTCTTCTTAAAAACTTCCAGTGTTGGAGCATTCACCGCTTCTGGAGGCAGGTTGTTCCACTGATTAATTGTTCTAACTCCATTTCATGACCTTTGTTGCCACATTTTTAAGTAATAATAATAGTAGTAAAGTTGGAAGGGACCTTGGAGGTCATCTAGTCCAACCCCCTGCTCAAGCAGGAAACCCTACACCATTTCGGACAAATGGCTGTCCAGTCTCTTCTTAAAAACTTCCAGTGTTGGAACATTTACTGCTTCTGGAGGCAGGAAGTTTCTCCTTAGTTCTAGGTTGCTTCTCTCCTTGGTTAATTTCCATCCATTGCTTCTTGTCCAGCCTTCAGGCACTTTGGAAAATAGCTTGACTGCCTCTTCTTTGTGGCAGCCCCTGAGATATTGGGACATGGCTATCATGTCCCCCCTCGTCCTTCTCTTCATTAAACTAGACATACCCAATTCCAGCAGCCGTTCTTTATATGTTTTAGCCTCCAGTCCCCTGATCATCTTTGTTGCTCTCCTCTGTACTCTTTCTAGAGTCTCAACATCTTTTTTTATATAATAATAATACTTCAAGGGCAATTAATAGAAGGCAATGTAAGAGGGAAGAAACAACGAGGACTCCACAACAATCCTATTATATAACAAAAAAAAAACCAGAACTGGAAGGGACCTTGGAGGTCTTCTAGTCTAGCCCCCTGCTCAAGCAGGAGACCCTATACGATTTCAGACAAGAGGCTGTCCAGTCTCTTCTTAAAAACCTCCAGCGTTAAAGCACCCACAAGTTCTGAAGGCAAGCCATTCTACTGATTAATTGTTCTAACTGTCAATAAATTCCTCCTTGTTTCTAAGTTGGTTCTCTCCTTGATTAGTTTCCACCCATTGTTTCTGCCTCCAGGTGCTTCGGAGAATAGGTTGACCTGCTCTTTTTTGTGGCAACTCCTCAAATATTGGAAGACTGCTCTCATGTCACCCCTAGTTCTTCTTTTCACTAAGACTAGACATACCCAATTCCTGCAATTGTTCCTCATATGTTTTAGCCTCCACCCCTCTGTCTAGATCAGTGGTTTTCAACCTGTGGGTCAGGACCCCATTTGGGGTCGAACGACCATTTCACGGGGGTCGCCAAACAACGCAGTCCACCATTTTTTCCCCCTTTTCCTTAGCTGTGCTACTCCCTTTTATTCTATTGGCTTTTGAAAGCCAATAGAATAGATTCTCTTGAATAGAGTCTAATTCTATTGGCTTTCAAAAGCCAATAGGAATTGTCCAGGCTGTCTCTGCCCTGCTGAGCCCACCAAAAGTCCCATTCTGCAAAGGGTGCTGTAAGTTGTCTGCAGCGAAGGCGAGCTGTCTGGAAGTTTCCACCCCTCCCTGCTGAGCAACTACTAAAAATGTAAGTAAAAGAGGGCCAGGGGTGGGAGGTGGGAGGCCGGCGGGCGCAGGGAGGGTTGCTGGCGCACATGGGGCCCGGCAGGTGCCTTACCTCCCTTGGGCCGGGCCAGCTAGTGGCCCAGCCGGTGGTCGGCCTGCACCATCTCTGCCGCTTGCCAGCTATGCCTTGGCTGGCACAGAGGGTGGCACCACGCATGCACAGCGTTCCTGGGCAGGGAAAGTCCTCGACTTACGACCGGTTGGGTAGTCCTCGACTTACGACCAGTTGGGTAGTCCTCGACTTATGACCGGTTGGGGGTCGCGGCATTCAAAAGGTTGAGAACCACTGATTTAGATCATCTTTATTGCTCTTTTCTGCACTCTTTCTAAAGTCTTAACGTCTTTTTAATATCGTGATGACCAAAACTGGACCCAATACCCCAAGGGTGGTCTTATAAAAGCATAATAAAGGGTATATAGAATAATGCAATCTTCAGACTGGATGGTCTCCAGTTGAGTAGGCTTCCCCTGCCAGAAATCTGAGCACTCGGAGGAAAATTCCCAGACTGAGGAATAAACTAAACCGCGTAGGTTATCCAGGAAGTGGGGGAAGTGTTGAGCAATAACAACATGTGGACCGTGACATAATCATACAGACAACGCAAAGTAAACATTTGCATCCTGCATCCTGCTGTGAGCATGTAAACATGACATTTTTGCAATGACATCGTTGGATGCATGTCACGAGTTTGGTGGGACTGCAGTCAAACTGAAAACTTATTTCAGAAAACTCTGCCCTGTTAAGTTGTAAGTCCTCAATTTGCAACCCCAACTGAGCCCCAAATTTCTGTGGCTACGTGAGACATTTCTTAAGCAGGTTTTGCCCCATTTTTGCGACCTTTCTTGCTGCAGTTATTAAGTGAATCACTGCAGTTGTTTAAGTTAGCAACACGGTTGTTAAGCGAATCCAGTTTCCCTCATTGACTTTGATTGTCGGAAGGTCACAAAAAGTGATCACATGACCCTGGGGAACGCCGCAGCTGTCATAAATGCGAGTCAGTTGCCAAGTGTGAGAATTTTGATCACGTGACCGTGAGGATGCTGCAATAGTCGTAAGTGTGAAAAACGGTTATAACTCACTGGAGGCTAAAATATATAAGGAACGGTTGCTGGAATTGGGTATGTCTAGTTTAATGAAAAGAAGGACGAGGGGGGACATGATAGCAGTGTTCCAATATCTCAGGGGCTGCCCCAAAGAAGAGGGAGTCAAGCTATTCTCCAAAGCACCTGAAGGCAGGACAAGAAGCAACAGGTGGATACTAATCAAGGAGAGAAGCAACCTAGAACTAAGGAGAAACTTCCTGACAATTAGAACAATTAACCAGTGGAACAACCTGCCTCCAGAAGCGGCGAATGCTCCAACACTGGAAGTTATTAAGAAGAGACTGGACATGGTATGGGGTTTCCTGCCTGAGTAGGGGGTTGGGCTAGATGACCTCCAAGGTCCCTTCCAACTTTATTATTATTGTTGTTGTTGTTTCTTCTTCTTCTTCTTCTTCTTCTTCTTCTTCTTCTTCTTCTTCTTCTTCTTATTATTATTATTATTATTATTATTATTATTATTATTATTATACTTTTTTCAGTGCCAATATAACTTTGAACGGTCACTAAATGAACCGTTGTAAGCCGAGGACTTACCTGTACCCCCGAAGAAGTGGTCTTTTGCTTGGAAAAACTGGCTAAAATAACAACATGACCCGGAGTTTTCACTGTATATTTGTTGCAGTCTTCATGGAATTATATCCAGTCAGATATTCTGGTGGGAAGTTAAGCCCCGCAGACATCGTATGTTTTGAGCTTCTTGGCATGTGATTGAAGCTTGCCCTAAATTCTGGATAAACAATCCACGATTCCATCTTTTGAACTGCCCAGCGTGACCAAAACTTGATATTTTCAGTTAAACTGTTCTGTCACAAAGTCTCCAAAGCCTCGGTAGATCAATATCCAACCCACTGGGCCTTTGGCTCAGGCTGAATGTCATTCTCCGTAGGGACTCTTGGGGGCTGGAAATTGTATTGAGCGATAGTGTATTACAACAATGACCAAGCAATTCCTATGGCAAAAGTTTATGACAGTCTTCTTGAAAGCATCTGCTTGAAGAGGCCTCCATGTCATCCTTTCCTTCCAAGTTCCACATCCAATCCAGAGGTTTTGTAAAAAAAAAAAAAAATCATATAGTAGTGATGGAAGTTAGCCCAGAGAAAGAAATATTAAAAAGGGCAGAAAAATATATTTTTCCTCAAAAGGATTTTTTTAAAACCAAACCTGGCCCCAAATCTATCTCTCTGCCCCAAGCAAGAGCTAGCCCCATACAAATGCAGATGTAAAACCATCAGAAAGTTGGAGCCAGAGCAATCAAGAAGACAAAGGAAAGATCTGCATACCCCACCCAAACTCTAGGAGTCATTAGCCCCATCACCTGGGAAGCAGGATATGATAATAGAATTAAACCACAGATATCAAGGCCTAGACAAACACTCAGAAACAGCCTCAAGGTTTATGCCACATGAAGGTTTGGAACAAGGTTCCAAACAAAAGGCTGGGGGGGGGGTATAAAACCTACTGCCCATGTGCTCAATCTCTCTCCTTTTCTCCTCTGCACTTTCCTGAAGAACCATCTTTCTGCAATAAACTGTAACCTTCTTCCCAAAGCAGTCACCATGTTTGCTTATTTATTCCCGGCTTGGATGAACTAGGATGAAGACTTTACTTCTAACAGTAGCAAGGTCTGCCTTTCTAAGTTCCTCAAGGTTTTCTTCTTGCAGGTCCAAAATTGTTATTTTTCTGCCTCTTCTCAGAATTCTTAAGAATTTCTTTTCCATCAGATCACCCTAAGCTGGCAGGAATAGCCAACACTCTAGAAGACAGGCTTAAGATACAGGAGGATCTGGACAGACTTGAACACTGGGCCCTATCTAACAAAATGAAATTCAATGGTGAAAAAATGTAAGGTTCTACACTTAGACAAGAAAAACCAAATGTACAGGCATAGAATAGGTGGTACTTGGTTCAAAAGTAGAAACTGTGAGAGGGACCTAGGAAATCTAGTAGACCACCACTTAAATAGAATAGAATAGGCGGTACCTGGCTCAACAGTTCTGTAGTACTTGTGTGAGGGATCTCGGAATCCTAGTGGACAATCACTAAAATATGAGCCAGCAGTGTGCTACAGCTGCCAAAAAAAGCCAATGCAGTCTTAGGCTGCATTAATAGAGGGATAGAATCAAGATCATTTGAAATGTTAATGTCACTTTACAATGCCTTGGTAAGGCCACACTTGGAATACTGCATCCAGTTTTGGTCACCACGATGTAAAAAAGTTGCTGAGACTCTGGAAAGAGTGCAGAGAAGAGCAACAAAGATGATTATGGGACTGGGGGCTAAAACATATGAAGAATGGTTGCAGGAATTGAGTATGTCTAATTTAATGAAAAGAAGGATTAGGGGTGATATGATAGCAGTGTTCCAATATCTCAGGGGCTGCCCCAAAGAAGAGGGAGTAAAGCTATTCTCCAAAGCACCTGAAGGCAGGACAAGAAGCAATGGATGGAAACAAGCCAAAGAGAGAAGCAACCTAGAACTAAGGAGAAATTTCCTGACAATTAGAACAATCTATCAGTGGAATAACCTGCCTCCAGAAGTTGTGAATGCTCCAACACTGGAAGTTTTTAAGAAGAGACTGGACAGCCATTTGTCTTGACGGACTTGAATACTGGGCCCTATCTAACAAAATGAAATTCAATCATGAGAAAAGCAAGGTTCTACACTTAGGCAAGAAAAATCAAATGTACAGGTACAGATAGATTAGGTGAAACGTGGCTTAATAGCAGTTAACTGCAAGAGGGACCTTGAAGTCCCAGTGCACAATCACTTGAACAAGAACCAGCGGTGTGGGGCCGCCATCAAAAACGCCAATGCAATTGTAGATTGCTTTAACAGAGGGGTAGAATTAAAATCATGTGAAGTATTGGTACCACTTTATAAAACCTTAGTAACACCACACTTGGAATACTACATCCAATTTTGGTCACCACCTTGCGAAAAAGACGTTGAGACACTAGAAAGAGTGCAGAGAAGAGCAACAAAGATGATTAGGGGACTGGAGGCTAAAACATATGAATAGCGATGCAGGAATTGGATATAGTAATAGCAATAACACTTAGACTTATATACCGCTTTGCAGGGCTTTACAGCTCTCTCTCAGAGATTTACAAAGTCAGCATCTTGTCCCCCAACAATCTGGGGGCAACAACTCTGTTATTCTATTATTCTGTTAAGCATTTGCTAGCTAAAAAAGATCCTTTGCAAGGAATTCTAGCATGAGGTCCTCCTTAAGAGAACTTTATTGGAAAGCCCAGTGAGATCCATCTGGATTTTAAGCCTTTTTTTTCTGGAGTGTTGGTTATTCCTGGTGTCATCTGCAAAGTTGATAAGTTTTCTTTCTGTTTCCTCAACTAAATCATTTACAAAGGTACAACACACAATGCATCTCAAAAGAAGTGCACGCAATATAAGATGAAACTCTCTCCTAGTCACATAGATTGTGTTTATTTGTGTCATATTATCACATCAGTCCCCCCATTGAAGTTCTCCCTTCTGAGGCTAGGTTACCCCGATAACCTGCCTGTCTAGGCCAATTGTAGGTCAATCATGTATCCTAGCTACCACATCCTGATTATTTTGCAGGTGCAAATGCAGAAATAGAATATATCGTAAGTTATTTGAGGACAGCTCCACACATTTCAGCAA
The DNA here is from genome assembly GCA_039797435.1 of Crotalus adamanteus. Lineage (NCBI taxonomy): Eukaryota > Metazoa > Chordata > Lepidosauria > Squamata > Viperidae > Crotalus > Crotalus adamanteus. Next base: position 89,010,821 of record CM077923.1, on the reverse strand, counting down.
AATGGAGTCAGAGGACATACAATTTTGTTAACTTTCCTCTTACTAAGCTGCTGCTTAACATGCTCTCTCTCTCCCTTTCTCTCCCTCCCTCCCTCTCTCTCCCTTCCTTTCTCCCTTTCCCTCTTTCTTTCACTTTTTCCTCCTCCCTCTCTCCTTCCCTCTCTCCTTCTCTCTCTCTCCCTTCCTCCCTTCCTCTCTCCCTCCCCCTCTCTCCATTTGTCTCCCTCTCTCCCTCTCTCCCTTTCCCCCCTCTCTTTCTCCTCCCTCCATCTCCCTCTCTCCTCCCCCCCCCTCTCTCTCTCTCACAAACACACACACACATATCATACAAGTAACTCTGGGTGGCTTATAGGATTAGAAGCTAGAACATATAACCTATCAGAGATAAATCCCTGGTGCCAAAGATAAACAATGAGCCCACTTACCATCAATAATAACAGAATTCATCTACCCACCGGACCCCAGTGGTGGGATTCATCTGGTTCACATCGGTTCGGCAGAACTGGTAGCTATTTTTTTGTCAACTTCGACAAACCGGCTGAAGCCCTAGCCCTTTTCTGCAAGGCCCAGAATGGACCACCGAAACTGCGTGGATGCCACTTCCGGAAGTCTGTTCTGGGCCTGGGCCTCCAAGGCCCAGAACAGATTTCTGGAACGGGCATCCATACGAAGAACCAGTTGTTTACACATTTGAATGCCACCCCTGTCTGACCCCAATGCCTGGGGAAATAAGAATGTATGGTTGAAATAAGAATTCCGCACCTGAGACAATGTGTTTCTTTTCCATAAATTCAACTTTGTCCTGCAAACAAAAGGTAGACAAGAAGTTGAACATCTGACTTTTACTCTTCTGGTATCAGTACTGTGATGGAATGTAGTCTTGATTCCCAGGTGGGAGGGGCTGTATTACAGAGAGCAAGAGACAACTCAATTCAGATAGTTTGCATGAGAGAAAGAGGTGGTCCCTAATTGCCGGCAATGGGGAAAAAGTCCCGATATGTCGCGCGACATCACGTGACGTCATGAGTTTGACGTGCCCGGTTTGAAGTAACAACAACACTGAAAAAAAAGTAACTTTTCATTGGTCCTCCTACTTAAACCATCACAACACACCTCACAGTCCTGTGGTCAAAATCCAGCTGCTTGGAATTCAGCATATATTTATGATGGGTGCAGTGTCCCAGGGTCACGTGATCACCAGTTGCGACCTTCCCAGCCAACTTTTGGTAAGCAAAGTCAGTGGGGGGAAACCAGATTCGTTTAACAACCTGTGACTCACTTAAAAACTGCTATGATTTACTTGACAACCATGACAAACCAGATTGTAAAACGGGATACTAGTCATTTAACAACCGCTTTGCTTAGCTTAGCAATGGAAATTTCCATCTCCATTGAATCAATACTGTTGAGTCCTTCGCGAAAGGCAAGACACGAGAAGCAGTTGTAGTTCTCAGGTTTCCGTTTATTCTGTGTTCAGCTTAAAGATGAAGGCTTCAGCAACGCTCAAAAGCTCCCACCCTCTTATATAGGCAACTTCCGGGTCAATGTGTTACTTTTCCCGTGCCAGCACCCGCGCATGCGCACAGGCACTGGCGACAGCCTGTCTGGTCCCGGGCAGCTTGCACCTGCCCGGGACTGCCTGCAAACGCCCCGAGCCCATTTGCAAGGCTCGGGACATAACACCCCTTTCCCCCGGGCTAAAACTACTACCAACATACAATCATTTCTTAATGCAATGTTCTACTCCCCAGTGCTCCTACTGTTTACTGGCTTTTGTTTAGCTAGCAATGTTATGTAATCTTCTAAATACTTAGGTGATTTCCTTGCTCTCTGTGACCTTCTCAGCTCTGGGTTTCTGACAGGTGTTCCCCGACTGAGGGGTGACATGAGCCTGTTCTCCTTATCATGCCTTGGTGCCTTCCAAGGACTATGCCCCAATGCCTGGCCTGCTTGCTTGCCCACCGGGCTCGTCAGGCCAGGGCTTCTGTCACTTTGTGACCTGGTTGACCTGCCTAGCTGTAGGCCCTCGGGCCCCTTGAAGTGATAGCCACTGCTGGGCGTCTCTGTAGAACCTCCTAGGTCCATCCAAGACCTGTCAGGAGGCTGTCCATCCCCTAAACCCCGTTCTGTGTCCGGGCTCGTGTGGGTTTCTGTACCTTCCCAAAACTCAGTTACTCCCTGATTTGGGCTAGAGGTGTTGCGGTCGGGACTTGGTTCCTCAACCACCTCCCTGTATGTTTGACCCCCTGTAGGATTGGGGTAAGGTCAGGCCAACTCTGGGGATTATGTGCCAGCTCTCTTGCGGGGTATGATTTATTTGGATGCTCCCAGGTATCCTCCCTGACTGGAGTACTGTGCTGTGCAGGTGAATAGTGATTGTACCCCCGGGGTGACTCCCTGGCTGGAGTAGGCGTGAATGCCTGGTGGTTGGATAGGCTCTTAGAATTCCTGTTTGGGGCACTCGCGGAATCTTGGAATGTGCCGTTTGTGGCTCCATCATTGGTGATGGGAAGCAGCTCGTGCTCTTCCCTTTGCTCAAGGGGGTCCCCCTCCCCCCCTGGAAAAGACCCAGGAGTCTCAGTAAGAAGGTCCCGCCTAGGGCGGAGTTGGTCAGTGTGCCGATGCAGGACACGACCGTTGTCCAGGGAGACCTCGTAGGACAGAGGACCTGTGACCCTGGAAATATAAGCGGGGACCCATGTATGACCAGGCCCGTAATTGCGAGTCCAAACCAGGGCACCCACAAGTAGTTGTCTAGGTGCCCTAGGGTGTGAGGTAGATAAAGGTAGTCTGTCCGGATGCAACCGGTCAAGCTTCGTAGTAAGTTTGCGCCCCCAGCGAAGTTCAGCTGGGCTTCTCCCTGTAGAAGTGAACGGTGTGGTGCAATAAGAAAGGAGAAAGTCAGCCAACCTGTGATGCCAGTCCCCATAAGTGAGTTTCTTCAAGGCGTCCTTGGTGATGCGAACCATGCGTTCAGCCATACCGTTGGTGGACGGGTGGAAGGGTGCAGAAGTGGCATGACAAATCATGATGGCCTGCAAGAAAGCTTGGAATTCGGAGGAAGTAAATTGAGGGCCGTTGACAGACACAATGACATCTGGGAGCCCGTGTGCAGCAAAAATCCCCCTCAGTACCTGAATAGTCTTTGCAGTGGTGGTGGATGAGACAGGTACAACTTCAAGCCATTTTGAATGGCTGTCAACGAGGACCAAGAAGAATTGGCCCTGAAAGGGCCCAGCGTAGTCAATGTGCACCCTAGACCATGGGGACTGTGTTTCCTCCCATCTATGCACAGGAGCTTGGGGCATCTCTGGGCGAGAGCGTTGGCACAGGTGGCATGCATGCACCTTAGCCTCAATGTCCTTGTCTAGACCAGGCCACCACAAGTGGCTGCGCGCAAGGGCCTTCATTCGAACAATGCCAGGATGACCCTCGTGGAGGGAACCTAAGATCCTAGTCCTCATTGAGGTGGGAATGACAATTCTGTTTCCCCAAAGCAGACAACCATGAGAGGTGGACAACTCGTTCCTTTTAGACCAGAAACTCTGAAACTCAGGACTAGGACAGTGCTCAGGCCATCCAGACAAAACCCAAGAAAGGACACATGAAAGTGTGCGATCTGTGCCCGATTCAGCGGCTACATCCCTGGCGTTCAGAGGGGACTCTGGCAAGGCTTGGATGGATAGAATGTTAACAGCTGGCGCAGGGTCAGCTTCTATTACTGGCAGGGGCAATCTACTGAGGCCATCAGCATGGCCCATCTCTTTCCCAGGCTTGTGAAATAAGGAAAAATTATATGCAGACAAAAAAATAGACCACCTGAGCATTGTAGGTGAAATGATTTGGGGAGTTTGCTTACATGTGGTAAACAGTCCCAGCAGAGGCTTATGGTCAGTGAAGACCGTGAAATGCCTGCCATATAAAAAATCATGGAATTTTTTAATTCCAGCAACAACAGCTAAAGCCTCCCTGTCTATCTGAGTGTAGTTGCGCTCAGCAGAAGACAATGTTCTGGAGTAATATGCAACAGGAACCTGAGTTCCATCAGACCTGAGGTGGCTCAGGAGAGCTCCGACCCCGTAAGGGGAAGCATCACAAGCGATGCACACAGGAAGGGACTCATTGAAGTGTGCAAGGATACTGTTAGAAGTGAGCAAGGCCTTGACCTCATTGAAACTTGTCTCATGTGTTTGTGACCACTGCCACACTGCTTGTTTGTCTAATAGCCTGTGAAGAGGCTCAGCTACACTAGCTTTATGTGGAAGAAAAGAATTGTAAAAATTCAGGAGGCCCAGGAAGGCCTGAAGTTCGGCCTTAGACTTTGGCCTAGGTGCTTCTAAAATGGCAGTTAGTTTGGATTCAGCAGGGTGAATCCCAGTAGCATCAATTTTGAACCCCAAAAATTCAGTAGAAGGCACCCCTATTTTGCATTTGTCCTTCTTAAGCTTGAGGCCTGTCTTCCTGAATCTTAACAAAACAGCCCTTAGCCTTTCAGCTAGAATGTGTGTGGAGTCTCCTGCAATTAAGACATCATCAAAGTAGGGGCAAACCCCCGGTATACCCCGTAGTGTGTTTTCCATTACGCTTTGGAAAATTCCAGGAGCGACATTCACTCCAAACTGTAGCCTTTTTACCTTAAAGGCCCCTCTGTGGGTCACAATAGTCTGAGCTATAGCAGCATCATCATCAACAGGCAGCTGTTGATACGCTTGAGCTAGGTCAAGCTTTGCAAAAACACGCCCCCCCTTGAGAGAGGCCAGGATATGACTGACCACAGGAACAGGATAGGCATGTTGCTGTAATGCCTTATTCAGAGTGCATTTGTAATCGGCACAAATGCGAATGTCCCCATTTGCCTTTAGAGGCGTGACAATGGGGGTCTCCCAAGGACTGGAGTCAACAGGTTCTAGAATTCCTTGTTGGATCAGTTTGTCCAACTCAGTGTCAATTTTACTCTTTAAAGCAAAAGGGACCCTTCTTGCTTTAATTCTAATAGGAGTGACAGTGGGGTCTAGTTTTAAGGACACAGGGGGTCCTTTGAATGTGCCCAGCTGGGGGCTGAAGACATCTGCAAATTCTTTGCAGACTTCCTGCAGGTCGGGTGTTTGTAAGCTGTTGAGCCCCGTGACGTGTATCCCCAAGGCCTCAAACCAATCGAGTCCTATGAGACTCGTTCGTTCACCCCCTACTACTAATAGGTCTAGTGGACCTTCAAAATTCTTGTACTGAACGTTAAGGGTGGCCTCCCCCTTAACACACACTCTCGAATTCTGAAAGTCTGTTAGCAGAATGTCAGAAGGCCTTAACTTGGCCTGAGTTCCACTGCCGGAACAAATCTTCCTAAATGTATGTAAGGAGATGATTGAAAGTGCAGACCCCGTGTCTAGTTCCATAGTTAATGGAACCCCTTGTAGCTTCACCTTGAGTGACAGCTTTTTCTTAATGGGCTTGTGTGTGCCTGTCCTAAAGATGCTCCTTCGCGAAGCGCAAAACCCCACCCTATTCTGGCTGGGGACCCTGGTACCTTTCAGGTGCAATTCTTCCTGAGGTTGTACCTTTCGTCGGCCCAGACACACAGCTGCAATATGTCCTTGTTTTCCGCACGCCCGGCAGATAGCGGAGCGGAACTTGCAGTCGGTTCTCCTGTGGCGACCTCCACAGCCGATGCACTTGAGGGGAGCTGAAGAGCTTCCTTTCTGGTTCCCTTCCTTCGTGGGGTGGAGACGGTCGACTTCCTCGTCCGGATCCTCCTCGGAGTTCCCTTGGACTTCTTCTTGGTGCACGGATGCAACATCTGGACTGTTCCTGATCGGCCGCATGTTCTTGATGGCGCCGCCTGCTGCTTCTTCTACGGTGACTTCTCTCAAGGCATCTTGGAAGGACAAGTCCTCTTTGGCGAAAAGCCTCTGTTGTAACTCTCGATGCCTTAGCCCGCACACGAATCGGTCCCTCAGTCGTTCTTCGAGGTCCTTGAGCTCGCAGTGCTTGGCGGCCTTTCTTAATGCGGCGATGTATTCTTTGGCCGATTCTCCGGATCGTTGATCCCTCTGCTCGAAGGTGTGGCGCCATGCGATGACGGACATCTTAGGCTGGAAGTGCTCCTTCAGTAGCTTCTTTAGATCTGCGTAGCTGACAGACTCTAATGGGACAGGTGCTGCGAGGTTCTCCGCGATTTCGAAGGCATCTTGACCGCAGACACACAGCAGGGTGGCAGCCTTCAAGCTATCTTCCCTCACTTGGTTCACCTTGAGGTAGTTTTCCACCCTGGCTACGTAGGACTCCCACCTCTCTGGATGTGAGACGTCGAACTCTGAAAGCCTTCCAATTTTTGCCATCTTCAGGAGACGGGTCTATCAGCCAGCCTACCCCCGAATGCGCACTGGATTGGCGGGTAGCTGCCGAGTCAATGCCGTTCCGCTGCTCAGGACTCACTTGGGTAAGCTTACACCTTTTCCTTTCCAGTCGGTGCAAGGCATCCCACCTTCGTCGCCAGTGTTGAGTCCTTTGCGAAAGGCAAGACGCGAGAAGCAGTTGTAGTTCTCAGGTTTCCTTTTATTCTGTGTTCAGCTTACAGATGAAGGCTTCAGCAACGCCCAAAAGCTCCCATCCTCTTATATAGGCAACTCCTGGATCAATGTGTTACTTTTCCCGCGCCAGCACCCGCGCATGCGCACAGGCGCTGGCAACAGCCTTCTGGTCCCGGGCAGCTTGCACCTGCCCGGGACTGCCTGCAAACGCCCCAAGCCCGTTTGCAAGGCTCAGGACATAACAAATACCACTTAGCACTTAGACTTATATACCACTTTACAGCCCTCTCTAAGCGATTTACAGAGTCAGCCTATACCATTTCAGACAAGTGGTTGTCCAGTCTCTTCTTAAAAACTTCCAGTGTTGGAGCAAATTGACAATGTCTGGAGGCAAGTTGTTCCACTGTTTAATTGTTCTAACTGTCAGGAAGTTTCTCCTTAGTTCTAGGTTGCTTCTCTCCTTGGTTAATTTCCATCCATTGCTTCTTGTCCTGCCTTCAGGCACTTTGGAGAATAGCTTGACTCCCTCTTCTTTGTGGCAGCTCCTGAGATATTCGAACACTGCTATCATGTCATCCCGTGTCCTTCTTTTCATTAAAGTAGACATACCCAATTCCAGCAACCGTTCCTTATATTTTTTAGCCTCCAGTCCCCTGATCATCGTTGTTGCTCTTCTCTGCACTCTTTCCAGAGTCTCAACATCTTTTTTACATCGCGGTGACCAAAACTGGATGCAGTATTCCAAGTGTGGCCTTACCAAGGTATTGAAGAGTGGTATTAATACTTCACGTGATCTTGATTCTATCCCTCTGTTAATGCAGCCTAGCACTGTGTTGGCCTTTTTGGCAGCTGCAGCACACGGCTGGCTCATATCTAAGTGATTGTCCACTAGGACTCGGAGATCCTAGTGAAGGGCAGAAAATATCCTGCAGAAAGCACAGCTCCAGAACACAGTCCTTTCAGCAATTCCAAGAAAGCTCCACACCCACTTACACTACACAGCTGTCCATGAAGGATGCACACAAACCTCCAAATACTGGAACACTGCTATCAATCATGTCATCCCGTGTCCTTCTTTTCATTAAACTAGACATACCCAATTCCATCAACTGTTCCTTATATGTTTTTACCTCCAGTCCCCTAATCATCTTTGTTGCTCTTCTCTGCACTCTTTCCAGAGTCTCAACATCTTTTTTACATTGTGGCGACCAAAACAGGATGCAGTATTAAAAAAACCCCGGCTTTGTCTAGCTGCACAACTAAATCAATCAAGCCATGAGCAGCCAGGAAGAATCCTCCTGCAAAACTGCCTTTCAAGTTGCCGCCTGATTGCCACCAAAATGTCATTCCAATGAAGTGTGATTCAAGCTGCCCAGTTCTTTCATTGATCTTCTGATTATTGTCTCATAACTTAAAGGACAGGGCTTGTCAAGCGGCTAGCAATGCCCGCCATTCGCGTCAATAACCTCTCCAGAAGCATGAAGCTGGGCTGACAGTTATTACATGACTGATAATGTTGCCAAACATTTACAGGCACTATAAGGATAAAGGGATTTTTCCCCTCCCCATATATATAAAAAAAAGAAATCAAAAGCAAAGCCTCCTACAAACCATTGAAATCAATCACCAGGGGAAAAAATTGAGCGTTTGGGGGTATCTTCGTGTGTCTTGATAATTTAAAGTGAGAGTTTAATGTTTAATGCTTTATGTTCGCAATGCTTTTCATGCTCTAATGGTTTCCTAATGTCGTTTTATGATGTTGTGAGACTGAACTGAAAAAAGTAGCTTGTAACCTTGCATTTATACAGGTACAAATGTACAGGTACAGATTAGGCCAGGGGTCTTCAAACTGGGCTCTTTTATGACTTGTGGACTTCAACTCCCAGAATTCCTCAGCCAGGCACGCTGGCTGAGGAATTCTGGGAGTTGAAGTCCGCAAGTCATAAAAGGGCCCAGTTTGAAGATCCCTGGATTAGGCGAAACCTGGCTCAAACACAATAACTCTGGGAGGGACCTTGGAGTCCTGTGGACGACCACTTGAACATGAGCCAGACCTGTGCGGCAGCAGCCAAAAAAGCTAATACAATTCTTGGCTGCATAAACAGAGGCATAGAATCAAAATCACGTGAAGTATTTGTACCATTTATAAATCCTTAGTAAGACCACACTTAGAATACTCCATCAGTTTTGGTCACCATATAAAGATACTGAGATTAACAGATGCAGTGATTCATTTAACAACCATGGCAAAAAAGATCATAAGATCACATGTGACTCACTGAGTAACTATCTCACTTAGCAACAAAAATGCTGTTCCTAATCATGGTCCTAGGTCGAAGACTACAATGTGCTTCTTTATTTTTATTTTTTACACAAATGTATAAGGCTCTCCAATTCTCACACTGATGATTCTGGGCAACTTACAGCATGAAAAATCCACAACACTGAAAACTCACAAGCCCCCCCCCCCATTGCAGCAACAACACAATAAAATCAACTCCTTGATCAGTTCCATCTCCATTGGGGGTCCACGGGCCTTCTAAGGAAACCACAACTTCAGGGTCTGATGACTTGTGGCTTTGATGATTAGAGGAGAAAATGGATGGTAGAAAAACAAATGAGCTTTTTAAAATAATCATAAAGTAAGAGAAAATGTTGTAACCATTTTTGCTGCAGAGGCAATGGGGAGCATCCTCCTTCTATTTCTTTTCATTTTTTCTCTCGGCACTCTTTTTTTTCTTTCTTTCTTTCTTTCTTTCTTTCTTTCTTTCTTTCTTTCTTTCTTTCTTTCTTTCTTTCTTTCTTTCTTTCTTTCTTTCTTTCTTTCCTTCCTTCCTTCCTTCCTTCCTTCTTTCCTTCCTTCCTTCCTTCCTTCCTTCCTTCTTTCTTTCTTTCTTTCTTTCTTTCTTCTCTATTTTGTATTAGCTTGTTAAAATTTGCTGTTTTCTTACTCAAGCTTGTGACATAAAAAACTTCTCTGACTGCTGGTTTGCACCTAAGTCAGACTAGATAAGGTTCAAGAGCGTTCAAGGGCAGGTCTGTGTGTTTATGTGTGTGTGTGTGTGTGTGTGTGTGTGTGTGAGAGAGAGAGAGAGAGAGAGAGAGAGAGAGACAGAAGAGAGAGAGAGAAGAGAGAGAGAGAGAGAGAGACTTCACCCTCTTATGTCCATGTAGGGATTCCAGACTAATTCCCGGTTTGTCTCCTCCCTCTGGCTTGACGAGTCTATCTCCAACAGCCCCATGGATTTGATCCTCTCCATTTATGTCCCTTTTCCTGCCCAATCACTTTTAAACTTTAAAAGTTTATTCAGATTTAAATTCTTCCTTATTCCGGTTTTCACCTTTTAGGGGCCACAGATGGCAACGTGGGACACCGACAGTTGAAGCCAAGAAGCATCTGCATTCTTCAAAGCTGTGAACAGGCATTTGGAAACGCAAGTCCCTTTCGCCGTGCTGTTCGTCAGTCACAGTTTCTAAATTAAAAAGCCTTGTCTTTCTGTTAGGGACGGAGCCATATGCTAGTCTTCTGTTCTAAACACCCAGCTTTCCTTTATTATGGGAAAGAAAATATAGTTAGTAAAAGTATAAGCTTTGGTGAGCGATGAGGGGAGCTGTTTATGGAAAGGATCGGGGTGCCTTAGGGGATCTGAAGCTGAGCAGGAGCTCAAGGGTTGATGCAGTTGCTAAGAGACAAATACAATTTCAGATGCCTTAAAAGTATCTAGAGCAGAAGGAAGCAGAGTTTACTCTGTGGGGACTTGGTGCTCTCTGAGGTTAGCTGTTTTCTTGCAGATGTTTCATTACCCAGCTAGGTAACATCATCAGTGCTGGAAGGGAGAGGAGTTTGCATTCTATTCTATTCTATTCTATTCTATTCTATTCTATTCTATTCTATTCTATTCTATTCTATTCTATTCTATTCTATTCTATTCTATTCCATACTATTCCATTCCATTCCATTCCATTCCTATTCCTTATTCTATTCCTTATTCTATTCTATTCTATTCTATTCTATTCTATTCTATTCTATTCTATTCTATTCTATTCTATTCTATTCTATTCTATTCTATTCTATTCCATTCCATTCCATTCCATTCCTATTCCTTATTCTATTCTATTCTATTCTATTCTATTCTATTCTATTCTATTCTATTCTATTCTATTCTATTCTATTCTATTCTATTCCATTCCATTCCATTCCATATTTTCTATTCTATTCCAATCCATTCTTTTCTATTCCAAATATCTGTAGCTCCTCAAAAAATGGTTGTTGGGCCTCTGCTTACACCCTTTTTTAAAAGGCCAGACTACCCCCTCCCCTAAATAATCTATTCCACATTTTGAACTATGCAGTTGATCAATGAAAATTAGGAAGCGTTCTTAATGTTTAGATCAATTCCACCTCATTGCCATTTCTACTCATTAGCTATAATCTGAACTAATAGAAAACACGTCTGCTCTATCTTCTATATCAGTGATGGCAAACCATTTAGAGACTGAGTGCCCAAACTGCAACCCAAAACCCACTTATGTATCGCCAGGTGCCGGGTGGATGTGGCCCACTCAGCGGGTGCAGCTACAGTGAGCTTGGCAGACTGGGTGGGCGTGGCCACTGGATGGGTGTGGCTGCAGTAGTCATGGCAGATTGGGTGGGCATGGCCGGGGTGGGCGTGGCCACCTCGATGTTGCTTATGGGGAGGGACACCTGTGGGAGCCGGGCAGGGTTGGGGGAGATCCAGCGGGTCTCTGGCAGGTGGGATGGTGGGCTTCACAATGGCGGCTCTAGGCTGGCTGGCCTTAGGCCAGTGATGGTGAACTTTTAGAGATCACATGTGCTGGGGCGATGGCGCATGCCCATAGAGAGGGCTCCGCGTGCCGCCTCTAGCATGCGTGCCATAGGTTCGCCACCACTGTTCTATATGATAGTCCTTCAAAGATCAGAAGATGATCATATTTTACCTCATTATTGGTTTCTTCAGGCTAAACCCCAACTCTAGTCACTGTTCCTTATTGGACTTGGTTTCCATATGTCTTACCAACTATTAACCTTCCTCAGTTACGCTCCAGTTTTCAAACAACAGCAACAATAGCAACAACAAGAATTGAGTATGTCTAGCCTAGTGAAAGGAAGAACTAGGGATGACACGATAGCAGTCTTCCAATATCTGAGGGGCTACCACAAAGAAGAGGGGGTCAAGCTATTCTCCAAAGGACCTGAAGGCAGGAGAAGAAGCAACAGATGGAAACTAATCAGGGAGAGAAGCAACCTAGAAATAAGGAGAAATTTCCTGCCCGCGAGGACAATTAATCAGTGGAACAACCTGCCTTCAGATGTTTTGGGTGCTCCATCACTGGAGGTTTTCAAGGAGAGATTGGACAGCCATTTGTCTGGAATGGTCTAAGGCATGGGTAGGCAACCTTGGCTCTTTTATGACTCGTGGACTTCAACTCCCAGAATTCCTGAGCCAGCCATGCTGAGGGGAAAGGGAATTCTGGGAGTTGAAGTCCACCAGTCATAAAAGAGCCAAGCTGAGCCATGCTGGCTCAGGAATTCTGGGAGTTGAAGTTCACCAGTCATAAAAGAGCCAAGGTTGCTTACCCCTGGTGTAGGGTCACCTGCCTGAGAAGGGGGGTTAGATTAGATGACCTCCAAGGTCCCTTCCATCTCTGTTATTCTGTTATTTAACAAGGACAGTCTTCTTCAGCTCTTCCACAAATGTCACAATGGATACAAGACAAGAAACGAATACCCTGCTCTACATTGCTAATAAATCAAGAATCAAGCAGAGGGCCTGAAGCTCTTCAAGAAAAAAAAAACTTGCAGAATAAAACATCCCACCCACATTCTCTGCCTCATTTCACATTTTTTTTCAACCTCCAAATAATCGGAAGAGAAGCTAAATTGGAAGTAGACCTCTTCTGATTGAATCATCCTCTTGTCCTGATTATATGGTCACTTCCATATAGTTTGCTTGGTAACCACGAAGATATGTTTTTCTATCTCCTTTTTTCCAGGGTTGTTTGTTTTTTGTTTTTTTTACTTCCCAGTCTAGCCAAATTGGAGGGCAATGCAAAGCAATCATGTTCTCCTTTTCCCCCCAAAGGACTCTGTTTCTGTCTCATCTTGCTGAGAAAAAATGTCTGGTTTACAAAGAGAGAATTGCAGTAGGTGTGAGGGAACAAATCTACCCTGAAAGCAGTGTTAATGAGTAAGGATGTCAGCGGGTCTAATTTCTTGGCATGGAAAAATCCAAAAAGCCATCCCGGGTCACAACAAGCAGGATGAAACTCACAAAATCATAGCCAGGAATTGTTCTTCGCAAGGCAGCTTTAGTCAAGAACTGACGGCTAAAAACTGAGAATTGGAATAGCCATATCTCCCTCCTTCCTTCCTTCCTTCCTTCCTTCCTTCCTTCCTTCCTTCCTTCCTTCCTTCCTTCCTTCCTTCCTTCCTCCCTCCCTCCCTCCCTCCCTCCTTCCTTCAATTTGCTTCCTTTCTTTCTTCCTTCCTTCCTTCCTACCTTCTTTCCTCCTTCCCTCCCTCCTTCAAATTTTCCTTCCTTCCTTCCTTCCTTCCTTCCTCCCTTCCTTCCTTCCTTCCTTCCTCCCTCCCTCCTTGAAATTTTCCTTCCTTCCTTCCTTCCTTCCTTCCTTCCTTCCTTCCTTCCTTCCTTCCTTCCTTCCTTCCTCCTTCCCTTCCTCCTTCCTTCAATTTGCTTCCTTTCTTTCTTCCTTCCTTCCTTCCTACCTTCTTTCCTCCTTCCCTCCCTCCTTCAAATTTTCCTTCCTTCCTTCCTTCCTTCCTTCCTTCCTTCCTTCCTTCCTTCCTTCCTTCCTTCCTTCCTTCCTTCCTTCCTTCCTCCCTCCCTCCCTCCCTCCCTTCCTTCCTTCCTCCCTCCCTCCTTGAATTTTCCTTCCTTCCTTCCTTCCTTCCTTCCTTCCTTCCTTCCTTCCTTTCTCCCTCCCTCTCTCCCTCCCCCTCCCTCCCTCCCTCAACTTTTCCTTCCTTCCTTCCCTCCGTCCCTCCCTCTTACCCACTAGAGGACCCAGAAGAAAGGCCTTCTTCAGGGTGGCTCCCTCCTTTGGAATATCATCCCTTCAGAAATTAGACTGTTTTCCCCCCCCCCCCCGCTTTGACCAGAATGAGTTTTGCCAGTGGGCCTAAGGAACCCAGAGTGTGAGGGAGCTCATCAGATAGTTTATCTGACCATGTGTTGTCACTGGGGGAGGAGATGAGGGTTATTGTTTTTTATTTTTATTGTTTTTTATTTTAATTTATTTTAATTTTTTTCAATACTGTGTTTTTTATTATTTGTAAGCTGCCTACAGTCACTGTGAGCGAGTAGGTAGCTATATAAATTTTCTAAACAAACAAACAAATAACAATAAACAAATCTGTCAGGTCTTCTTGATAAACTCCTTAATCGCCAAGAGCACTGCTTGAGAAGACTTGATCTGAGAACTGTTGGGCTGGTTCTTCAGGGTATCAAAAATTGTCTTTCCTTCTTGTTAACCACGGATTCAACAGACTTGCCACAAACCAGCTCTAGCATGGATTGTCTCAAGCTTTGGTGAGCCATCCTTCTGTGGATACAGCCTGGGCCAGGAGTCTTCAAACTTGGCCCTTTTATGACTTGTGGACTTCAACTCCCAGAATTCTTCAGCCAGGCACATGTGCCTGGCTGAGGAATTCTGGGAGCTGAAGTCCACAAATCATAAAAGGGCCAAGTTTGAAGACCCCTGGCCTAGGACTTCATTGGGATTCAAGACATCTAGATCCCTTTCACATCCAGACAAGGCCAACCAGGGACTGCCACTTAACAAACTCCAACCTTACTCACAGACCAAGTTACATCCGAACAAATGAAACTAATATCACAAAGTCCAGCCAAATTAGACTAACACAGGCATGTCAAACTTGTGATGTCACATGATGTTCCGCGACGTATTGGGACTTTCCCCTCATTGCCGGCAATGGGGTGGGCACGGTTTCGGCATGACGCATTCGGCCTGTGGGCTGGCAGTTTGACATGCTTGGATTAACAGATTCAACCTATGTGTTAGAATTTGGCACCAGATAATTATAGAATTAAGCCTTTTAAAAAACACATTAGAATTGGTGAACTTTTCTAGAGCAGAATGTTCTCCTTTGGGGGTACCTTTGACTGCCTGGTCATCCAAGACTCTAGCAGAACCATGTCAAAAGAATAATTTGGGGTTCCAACTCAAACTGGGGGTGTGCAAGAAGAAATAAAAATGAGATCCAGACAGATGTGAGGAAAGAAGAAATATTTATTCCTAAAAGCAAAGAGTTTGCCTTTGGGGACAGCTACAGAGAAATGGAGTACAACAACATAGTTTTATAGGGAAACTTGTCCTGAAGTGTTTACGTGCTGATTCTAAGGTGACACTTGAGGGGATATGGAGTGTGTGTGTGTGTGTGTGTGTGTAGATATGTTTAGTCTTATGAACATGCAGATGTGCTGGGAGACTTAATTTAACTCTATTTGTGTTTACAGACCTTTAACCTTATTTGTATTTACAGATCTCATCCTTTGATAGGTGGATTAGGTCTGGGTAACATGTTTGGGGGTCTGAGGAGGTTTAAGTAAAAGATTTTTTTCCCCCGTTTGTTATTTTTACTTGATTAACTTAGTTTCAGTTGAACTGTCAAGGTATCTAGTGGAGACGTTGATTCTCAGTCCATTGTGTATTCTGTTAATTTTCTAGGGCAGTGGTGGTGAACCTTTTCGAGACCGAGTGCCCAAACTGCAACCCAAAACCCAGGTGGGTGTGGCCCACTGGGTGGGCGTGGCTGTGGTGGTCATGGCAAACTGGGTGGGTGTGGCAGAGGTGGGCGTGGTCACCTTGATGTTGCTCGTGGGGAGGGACGCCTGTGGGGGCCGGGCAGGGTTGGGGGAGATCCAGGGGGTCTCTGGCAGGTGGGGCGGTGGGCAGGAGGCTCGTCCTGCGGGGTGAGGTGAGGCAAGGCGAGGCAGGGCGGGGGTGCCATTGTCGCAGGGCAAGGTGAGGCAGGGGCCGGGGCAGCTACTGCCTGACACCATCAGCCCCTGTACACAGAGGCCAGCAAGCGCATGGGGGAAGACAGTGTCCGTCAGCAGCCACAGCCTGCTGGCCCCTCAACTGGCACACTCTGGGGCTCCACAGCCCACCGCTAGCAGTTCAGAGAAGCTGCCTCTGAGCTGGACGGCTGGCTGACAGCTGAGGAGGCGATGCAGTGAGTTGTGCCTGGGAAAAAGAGAGCATGAGAGGCCAGGAGGGATGGGACTGGGGGGGGGGAGGGAAACCAGCCATGCTGGGATGCATCCGGCCACGTGGGACCTCGGTGAGTTGTGAAGCGGCTGATTGAAGAGGGACAGTTGCCATCTCTGGGGCATGGCGCGCGTGCCCACAGAGAGGGCTCTGAGTGCCGCCTTTGGCATGCGTGCCATAGGTTCGCCACCACTGTTCTAGGGGAAGATGGAAACAGTATAAAAAATAAATATATATATTTTGATATAAAACTTCTCACAACCAGCTCTAGAGAGTCCAGCATTGACTTTCTTCTGACATTTGGTGGCTAATCCTCTTCCACAAGCAAGGCCTCAGTTAAAGTGAAGCCATAACGGAAAGATGGATGTCAAATTTGGCCAAAGGAAAGCCCAAAAGCAAATATTTAGGCCTGGCAGAAAATGCAGGCCTAAATATTGTGGAAGGAAAAGGAAAATTGGCCCTTTGTTTCACCTTGAATGAACTGGAGGATTCCTTTGTTATAGTAATTAACACCCTAACATTTCCCCCCCTAGAATTTAAGAAAAGAAAACCTTGTCAAGCTCCATTGGATTTTTCTGGCCTTTTATATGTTCATGTTAATGAACAACTGTTGTTCCCACCCCATCTTTCTGTCTCCCCCCAATAATTGATGGTTTAGAGAAGACACAGACTTTTCTCTGCCTTGATTGCCTGTGCTATTGTTGTAGGAGTTTTTAAATTAGTAGCCTGGCACTTCATTTCCAATTTTTGTTTCCTCCCTGTGTTGCAATTTCAGAGTCAGTTAAGTCATTGCGTGATGTCGCTTAATTCGCATTGAAATAACAGGTTTTGTGCATTGCCTGAATTACTAAGAAATTATAGCCCGACGACACAATGGAGAGTTTTGTTTCCTTCCTTCCTTCCTTCCTTCCTTCCTTCCTTCCTTCCTTCCTTCCTTCCTTCCTTCCTTCCTTCCTTCCTTCCTTCCTTCTCTTGAAGGAAAAATCTTCATCGGGGTCCAGCCCAAGCTGGAAATAAATGAAATGGAGACGGTTTTTAGAAAGAAGGTTGTATTTTATTGAAGAGCAGAGCCAGACAGAAAGATGGCTCTGGAAAAAAGTGACCACATGGAGCAGAGCGGTGGGTTTTTACACTTTAGGCTTTTGAGGTTGTTTCCTGTTCCTGTGGCATGAACTTTGACCTGAGGTTCAGTGTGCCTTTCTGGTATTCTGAGGATAGTGGGTTAATCCTATTATGTCCCAAAGGTCATATACTGCTTCTCTGTGGCTGTGGCTGATGGCTTACTTCCTGTGTTGGATTTCTTGGATGAGGGGTAGTTGATTCTATGGAGTTTTATCTTTCTAATCCCATCAGCTCCAAGCTTCCTGGCTCCAATCTTTCTGAAAGGATGATCACATCTGCATTTCCACAGAGCTGGTTTTGCTTGGGAGAGGGGAGACTTGGGCTATTAAGAAAAACTGGGCATGCTTTCTGCCTTTTTAAGATCCTTTGAGGAAATATAATATTCTGCTTTTTTAATATTTCCTTCTCGGGGGGGGGGGGCTGTTCCCTTCCTTCCTTCCTTCCTTCCTTCCTGTATTCTCCTTCCTTCCTTCCTTCCTTCCTTCCTTCCTTCCTTCCTTCCTTCCTTCCTTCCTTCCTTCCTTCCTTCTTTCCTTCCTTCTTTCCTTCCTTCCTTCTTCCTTCCCTTCCCTTCCCTGCCTGTTTTCCTGTCACCCTGCCTTCCTCTTTTCCTTATTCTGTCCCTCCCTTCATCCCTTCATCCCTCCATCTCCCTTACCTCTCTTTCTCTCCGCTTCCTCCCTCTCCAGTTATGCTACTCCCCTCAGATACACCAGCAAGCAAGCTATGGAGTGAAGGCGGGATATGCCCTACTTTCCTTTGCCCCTCAGCCTCATTTCAAGGGATCCTGAAACAACGGAAGGGACTCTCCTGGCAAGGATGTTCCAACGATCCACCCCTTTCTTTGCCTCTTCTGCAGGGAGGAAGACCCTCCTCTGAGTCCCCAAAAGGGAAAGAGAAGTATAAGAGAGAGAGAGAGAGAGATACACACACACACAGAGAGAGAGAGAGAGAGAGAAAGAGGAGAGAGACAGACACAGTGAGAAAAAGAGAGAGAGAGAGATACACACACACACACACACAGAGAGAGAGAGAGAGAGAGATACACAGAGAGAGAGAGAGAGAGAGAGAAAGAGGAGAGAGACAGACACAGTGAGAAAAAGAGAGAGAGGCAGAGAGAGAGAGAGAGAGAGAGAGAGAGAGAGATACAGAGAGAGAGAGAGAGAGAGAGAGAGAGAGAGAGAGAGAGAGAGAGAGAGATTTTGGCTTGATTTGTACAACAGGGTAAAGTAGGATAAAATGAAGCTGTCTACTTGCTGCTGTGGTGTTATTGTAGGAACTCAGCCATGGTACTTTGTGGTTAGCAAGTGCTCGTTTGTGGTAAAAGCCACAATATTTGCCATTTTGATTAAACATAGTTATTTCCAGCAAAGCCTGCGAAATCCAGTGATCGGTTCAATCCAGATTTATATAATGTACATCCATTTATTCTTCCTCCCCATTCCTCCCCCCCCCCACCGCACACAAATCTCAGTTATTTAGTTCAAAAACTCAGACAGCTCCTCGGTACGTTTAATTCTGTCCAGCTGTTTCTCGGTTTCCATTTGTGAAAGTCGGAATCCCGTCCCAGCAACTCAGTCAGTACAGATAGTCCTCAACTTACCACCACAATGGAGTCCAACATTTCTGTTGCTAAGCGGGACAGTTATTAAGGGAGTCTCCCCCCCATTTTACAACCTTACTTGCCACAGTAATTGTGAAACACTTTTGTTTTAACACAGGGGTCTTCAAACTTGGCAACTTTTAAGACTTGTGGACTTCAACTCCCAGAATGGTGCTTGTGTGTTTGAAGTCTTTAGCTCCCACATTTTCTATTACTTTCTCTATTTTATGGTCCCACCAGTTCTGGCTTGCAGGTAAGCAGTACGAGAAACAGTTTACTCCCAGATTTGTCTTAAATCACAAACTCGGCTGAGATCATACCATATACGAATCTCGGATTTCCACTTTGAATACAATAGAGTCTGATTCACGTGGGACAATCATCAAACTAAGGCTGCTGATCCCAACTCCCCTGGGAGAAATGTAATAATATAAGGGGTGATAGCAGTAATCAAAAAATGGAAGCCAAAATGTTTTCTAGATTACTTAAACTTTACTTAATGAGACCAGCAAAGCCCAGAGCATCTGAGTCCTCTCTGGTCTTTGTACTTTGGAGGAAAAAATAAACCACGATCCAAAATTGGTTAAAACTAAGCAGCTTGGACATATGTTGCTATGGAGATAGGACTTGAAGGCTTGGGAAAAAAAACAGAAGGGAAAAGGAACACACCTGTTGTGTCCTTGTGTTGGTGTCTACCTTGTCTCTGCAAAGGTTGTGGACATTTGGAGTGACAAGAATGGGAGAAATAAAAAACAAAAATGCCATGGAGCTATCATCATTTAGGGCTTCCAAATGTTACAACTGGTAGGCAGTTAGTTCCGAGAACATTTATATATGTGTGTAATTTTGAAGAGATTCGTGTTTAAAAGTCTCTTTGCAGCCTGGGTAGAAACCATGGAGTTTTTAATGGTTGGTTATTATATAGTAGTCCTGGACTTACAACAGCTGCTTTAATGACCTTTCAAAGTTATAACAGCACTGAAAAACTGACTTATGACCATTTTTCACACTTATGACCGCTGCAGCATCCACATGGTCATATGATCAAAATTTGGATGCCTGGCAACTGACTCACATTTATGACGGTTGCTGTGTTCCATAGGAACAGTTTTGGTGAACTTTTGACAAGCAAAGTCAATGGGGAAGCCACTTAACAATGGCGATTAATTTAACAACTGTTAAAACAGGGGTCTTCAAACTTGGCAACTTTAAGACTTGTGGACTTCAACTTCCAGAATTCCTCAGCCAGAGTGCCTGGCTGAGGAATTCTGGGAGTTGAAGTCCACAAGTCACAAAAGGGCCAAGTTTGAAGACCCCCTGGCCTAAGAGAAGACACTTCACAAAATAAGAATATGCTTCTACAGCCATTCATTTAGCGATGGTTTGATATTACAACAGCAGTGGGGGAAAAAAAATGACTCATGACCATTTTTCACATTTAACGATCATTGCAGCATCCCCATGGTCACGTGATCAAAACTGAGATGCTTGGCAACTGACTCATACTTATGACAGTTGCAGTATCCCCGGATCAGGGGCAACTGCAATATTTTGCAATTGTCTGACAAGCCGGATTGACTTAACAACCACGTTACTAACTTAACAACTGCAGTGATTCCCTGAACAATTGTGGCCAAAAAGGTTGTAAAGTGGGGCAAAACTCACTTAACCACTGTCTCGCTTAGCGGCAGAAATTTGGGGCTCAGTTTTGGTCGTTAAGTTGAGGACTGCCTGTTCTTGCATTGCATTTTTGGGGCAACTAATAAACGTGTCGCCTCTTTTCTCTTCCTCCACTCTTCTCTCTGGCTTATTGGCATATTCATGCTGATTTCTTGGCAATGTTCAGCCCTACTGTATTTCTCTTTGTTCCACCTCTTGAAATGTATTCTCACAGATGTCAGAATTCAATCAAAAGTGGCTTCAAGTGTGAGAAGGGGGGGGGGGAGAGAGAAAGATGGAAATAGCATGCAGGCGAATTTGAATAATAATCAGATCCTTAACGTGAACGATAATGAAAATGCTACTTAATTTCTGATTTAATTCTGAAATTTTTTGAATACATATTACTGTTTTAATTGTCTTCCCGGGAAGAAAGGCAGTTTATTAAGGTTTTGCACCCCAGTCTTATGCTGTGGAGGGAGGGAGGGAGGGAGGGAGGGGGAGAGGGAGAGGGAGAGAAATCGTGGAACAAATCACTGGAATTTGTGTTAATCTTACTGGAATTTGTGTTAATCTTAATTGGTTTAATTCCCCTGGCTTTTGGGCTTTTTTCCAAAGAAAAATCTAGAATTTTGTAAGGCAGAGGTGATAGGGTTTTTTTTGCTCTATATTTCAAACTCTAACAACAACAGTAATAACAACTGTCTCTGTTTCCTTATAATCTGCTCATATCAATTCTTTTAGGTTACACATTTCATTTTAATGTGATTTTTATACAAAGCTGTTTTGAATCGCAGCCTTTTTCTAGCTATCACTTTTTCTTAGTTATCAGAATAAGAATGAAAAAAAAAAATTCTCTTTTATAATCGAGGGATAAGGAGAATAAAAATCTTCCTCCCTCCCATTTCTCTCCTTCCTTCCTTCCTTCCTTCCTTCCTTCCTTCCTTCCTTCCTTCCTTCCTTCCTTCCTTCCTTCCTCCCTTCCTCCCTCCCTCCCTCCCTCCCTTCCTCCCTCCCATTCTCCTTCCTTCCTTCCTTCCTTCCTTCTTTCCTTCCTTCCTCCCTCCCTCCCTCCATCCCTGAAAGATTTGATCTTCTAAAAATTTAACTGATGAAAAGCTAGGATTACACACACACACACACACACACACACAAACACAGACAAACAGCACAGACACACACAGACACACATTTAAGATAAAATCCACTTGAAACAATATGAAAAATCTGATTAAGGATGCTGTGGGACAACTGTTCCTTTTTTAAAAAAAAAAGAACAATAACAAATAAATGAATTACAAACAGGAAAGGAAGGAGTTGTTAAATATACTTGCAGAGAACAGGAATTTAATCTTCCTGATTTTTCAGTGCAAGTTCATTTCCCAAATATATATTAGATATATTAATTCTCAGGGGTACATACGTGTGTGTGTGTGTATATGTATACACATCAAGTTTTCAAATTATACTACAGCTAATGACAGCCCTTTGCAACCTTGGCTGATCTAAAAATAATTAGTTGGTCTTCATGCCAGACAGAGCAATAAATCTCAACACTTTGCTCCTTATTCAAGAACTTGCTTACGGCAGAAGCTCAAAGATCCAGAATGAAGGAGTTAGTTGTTTATTGCAGAAATAGTGATGTATATGGGGAAGCCGGTGTACCCATAGCAGAACCCAGTACACAGTAATAAAAGCTTGTTTATGTTTTATGCTCCAGAACTTTTTCTTCTGGGTTTGGGGGTCAACGAACATTTGATGGTTCTCTTTCTGGCCTTGAGATTGGAAGGGACCACATCCAAATTGACATTGAGCCAGTTTGGTCTAGTGCAGGGGTAGGCAACCTTGGCTCTTTTATGACTCGTGGACTTCAACTCCCAGAATTCCTGAGCCAGCACGGCTGGCTCAGGAATTCTGGGAGTTGAAGTCCACGAGTCATAAAAGAGCCAAGGTTGCCTACCCCTGGTCTAGTGGTTAATGCCCCAGGATAGAAACCAGGAGTTCTAGTTCTGCTTTAGGCGTGAAAGCCTGCTGAATGACTTTGGACCAATCATCAGGAGACAGTAAATTCTAGCCCCACCTTAGCCTATAAAGTTGTCTGGGTGACTTTGGGCCAATTACCAGGAGACAGTGAGTTCTAGTTCCACCTTGGGCCTAAAACCCAACTGGGGGACTTTGGGCCAATTTCTAGGAATCTATAAATTCTAGATCCACCATAGGCATGAAAGCCAGCTGGGTGACTTTGGGCCAATTACCAGGAGACAGTGAGTTCTAGTTCCACCTTGGGCCTAAAACCCAACTGGAGGACTTTGGGCCAATTTCTAGGAATCTATAAGTTCTAGATCCACCATAGGCATGAAAGCCAGCTGGGTGACTTTGGGCCAATTACCAGGAGACAGTGAGTTCTAGTCCCACCTTGGGCCTAAAACCCAACTGGGGGACTTTGGGCCAATCTCTAGGAGTCTATAAGTTCTAGATCCACCATAGGCATGAAAGTTGTCTGGGTGACTTTGGGCCAATTACCAGGAGACAGTGAGTTCTAGTCCCACCTTGGGCCTAAAGCCCAACTGGGGGACTTTGGGCCAATCTCTAGGAGTCTATAAGTTCTAGATCCACCATAGGCATGAAAGCCGGCTGGGTGACTTTGGGCCACCTAGCAGGAGACCTTGAATTCTAGTCCTTTCTTAGGCATGAAACCCAACTGGATGGCTTTGAACGACTCGCCAGGAGACAGGGAGTTCTAGTCTCACCTTAGGCCTGAAAGATGACTGGATGACTTAGGGCCAGTCACTCTTTCCCAGCCCCAACTCACCTTGACAGGATTGTTATCGTGAAGAAAAACAGCAGAAGAAGACAACATTAGGCATATTTCCCCCCTTATTTATAAAAATAATAAAGATAGGATTTAAAAGAAACTTAGATAAAACAAACCAATCAACCAAATAAATAAAGAGCCGATCTGTCTGGCTTGGAGACAACTGCTTCTTGCTTTGTCGGCTTCGTTTCTTAGAGAAGCTAAGCAGAGTCACAGCTAATTAATACAGGTTGGAAGAACACCAGAAAAGCTGGAGGTGTTTGGCTGGATGGAGAAGTCATTACAAACAAACACACAAACTGAGGGACAGAACCCGGCCATGGCAAGCGGCATTCCTATGGCTGCCAAGACCATCACGTGGCTGTCTCCACAAGGTTGTCAGCATCCAAGTTTAAGTCCAAGGAATCTGGACAAGTTCAGTGCAATGAGATTTGGGGGCAAAAGGCTAACATCTGCTACAGAAAGACGGATGGCTTAGTTCCAGTCAAACCAGAGACGGTTGTGGACTTGATGATATAAGCATAAGCCGTACTGCTCAAATAAGGCCAAAGAATAATGATCTTGAAGCACATGTCGGGGTCTCTTGCCTCCGAAAGGGGGCTTTGGCTTCCCTCCAAGAAGGCCACAAATGAGACAAAGACAAATCAAGGATGCTATAGATTTGGCTGGGAATAAGGCCTGGGAATAAATGCATCAAATGCACAGGTATACCGTGTTTCCCCCAAAATAAGACCCAACAGGAAAATAAACCCTAGTGTGGTTTTTCAGAATGCGTGTAATATAAGCCGTGCCCCCAAAATAAGCCCCAGTTAAGATCGGCAGCCAGACGGACGCATTTAGTACCGTATTTCTCCAAATATAAGCCCTAACCGCAGTGTTGGGATTCAAATCCCTGAACAACTGGCTCTCTGTGTGGATGCAAGCCTGGGTCTCCAAGGCCTAGAATGGACTTCCGAAAGTGGCATCCCCGCACTTCCGGTGGGCCGTTCTAGGCCTGGGAGGAAATGGACTTCCGGAAGTGGCATCCCGGCACTTCTGGTCGGCTATTCTAGGCCTGGAAGGCCTCCTCCAGACCTCTGAGGCCTAGAACAGACTTCCGGAAGTGGCATCCCGGCACTTCTGGTGGGCTGTTCTAGGCCTGGAAGGCCTCCTCCAGGACTCCGAGGCTTAGAATGGACTTCCGGAAGTGGCATCCCGGCACATCCGGTTGGGCGTTCTAGGCCTGGGAGGCCTCCTCCAGGCCTCTCAGGCCTAGAATGGACTTCCAGAAGTGATGTGCATTCAGCTGGTTCTCCAAACTCAACAACATTTAGCTTCCAGTTCTGCCAAACCGGTGCGAACTGGCTGAATCCCATCACTGCCTAACTGGAAAATAAGCCCTAATGCGTCTTTTGGAGCAAAAAAATTAATATAAGCCCTGATCTTATTTTCGGGGAAACACGGTAGTATAGGTCAATGGTCCCCAACCTCTCCGGTTTTGTAGGACAGTGGGAAGGGAGAGGAAATGGTTCCGTGCGAGTGGCAGGTGCACATGCACGCACAACTGCATCTAGTTTTGGTCACCACGATGTAAAAAAGATGTTGAGACTCTAGAAAGAGTACAGAGAAGAGCAACAAAGATGATCAGGGGACTGGAGGCTAAAGCATATAAGGAACGGCTGCTGGAATTGGGTATGTCTAGTTTAACGAAGAGAAGGACGAGGGGGGACATGACAGCAGCTTCCAATATCTCAGGGCTGCCACAAAGAAGAGGGGGTCAAGCTATTCTCCAAAGCACCTGAAGGCAGGACAAGAAGCAATGGGTGGAAACTAATCAAGGAGAGAAGCAACCTAGAACTAAGGAGAAACTTCTTGACAGTTAGAACAATTAACTAGTGGAACAACCTGCCTCCAGAAGTGGTGAATGCGCCAACACTGGAAGTTTTTAAGAAGAGACCGGACAGCCATTTGTCTGAAATGGTATAGGGTTTCCTGCCTGAGCAGGGGGTTGGACTAGATGACCCGCAAGGTCCCTTCCAACTTTATTATTATTATTATTATTATTATTATTATTATTATTATTATTATTATTATTATTATTATTATTATTATTATCGATCATCGCACAGTCAGCCAGATGTTCAGACTGGATTTGGCATTTTGTCTACCTATCGAGTCCTTACCCAGGACCTGGGATAGGCAGATGTGGATGATTATTATTATTATTATTATTATTATTATTATTATTATTATTATTATTGTTATTACTCCATTTACACGAGCGGTGGGCACATATGCAACTGCCTGCCACTGGCGCAAATGGAGCTGCATGTACACACTCATCTGCCGCTTGTGGGGCCTGGTTTTGAGTGGGCCACAGCTAAGTACCGGGCCGCAGCCCAGGGATTGGGGACCCCTGGTATAGGTGGTACCTGACTCAATAGTAGTTGCTGCAAGACAGATCTTGGAGTCCTAATTGGACTAGAAGACTCCAAGTTTCTTTCCAACTCTGTTATTCTGTGAACAGGATCCAAAAAGAGCTTGGATACGTGTGGTAGAGATGCAACATGTCCTAGTTCTGGAGAGTTTGGGGTAGCCAATGATGAATGACAACATCATTCTGCAAACACAACAATTCATGCAAGTGGGTCAACAACATCACGTTGCAAAGGAAAGGTGGCATTTGCGTGAGTCTAACACTGCACCATGTTATCCTTGATGGTTATGATGAAGACTTTTCCTTCAACAAAAGTCTTCATCAATTATTTGCGATCTTGTCTGAAATGGTATAGGGCAGGGTTGTCAAATTCCATTTCACTGAGGGCCGCATCAGCATTGTGGTTGCCCTTGGGGGGGCGGGTGGGTGTGGCCATAGTGGGTGCAGCCTACTGGGTGGGCATGGATGGAGTGGGTGTGGCCTACTGGGTGGGCGTGGCCAGTTCTACATCATTCGCGTCAAGGAGGCCTGTGGGGGCCTGGGCAGGAGTGGGACAGATCTGAGGGTCTCTGGCAGAAGGGGGTGGGACCGGGGCAAGTGCCAAGGCATGGTCCACCGGGACATGTGCCAAGATGACCACCACAAAATTGTACATTGGCTCATGGCTGCCCTGGGCCAGAGCCAAGGCAGTGGGGGCCGTTCCCTCACTGTTTCCAGGATGGCTTCCCGGGCCACATGAAACCACTTCACGGGCTGCATCTGGCCCCCGCGCCTTGAATTTGACATGTCTGGTATAGGGTCTCCTGCTCAAGCAGGAGGTTGGACTAGAAGACCTCCAAAGTCCCTTCCAACTCTGTTATTCTATGACATTTCCATTATTCTCTTGTTTAGTCTTTGCTATTCAATCTTTATTTTTTTTTCCCCTACATGCCTCTTTGGCATTGTTGCATTTTGGAAGAGTTGAATAACATCCAAATGCTTAACAGTCCATACAACTTGGCTCTTTAAAATCCTCACATAAATTTCCATAACCGCAGACCCATTTTTCACACACACACACACACACACACACACACACACACACACACACACACGGGGGGGGGAGGAGAGGGGAGGATGATTATAAAACAAGAGGCCTAGAATCAAGGAAGACAATAACGTTCCTTTCACTATTAATTGCTGCATATACCTTTGGCTATCATCTTTCTTGTTAGTCTTCTTTTCGAGTTAAATAATCAATCATCACCTATTTAATCTCTCGTTGATGGAAACAACCTTATGCCGGTAATCATTCCTCGGCGCCCTTCACAGGACCTTTTCTATTCCTGGTGCTGATATTTTTGAAGATGAAGTGTATCCGAGCTGAATGCCGCATTCAAGGTGGCTGAATCAGATTGATTGGCATAACGAGTTAGTATTTTAAACCCGCTCCTTCCTTCAGCCTAATAGCATTTTGTTATATATTCAGCGCTCTCCGACAAGACTCTGCAGGGAACGTGTTCGTGGGAAGTACAGGGTGCTCCGTTCTACAGGAGAACTTTGCTGAACATGGGAGAAACATTAAAAAAGTTACTCCATGGTAGCTCAACAGATTGTCCCAAAGGTGCTTTTTCAAAAGGCAACTGGACTTCCATGTTTTGCTTGAAGATG
Source organism: Crotalus adamanteus (assembly GCA_039797435.1). NCBI lineage: Eukaryota > Metazoa > Chordata > Lepidosauria > Squamata > Viperidae > Crotalus > Crotalus adamanteus. Next base: position 88,983,756 of record CM077923.1, on the reverse strand, counting down.
TTTCGCTTCTCATCCAGGAAGCTTCATCCTGGAACTGGGTATGTCTAGTTTAACGAAGAGAAGGACGAGGGGGGACATGATAGCAGTGTTCCAATATCTCAGGGGCTGCCACAAAGAAGAGGGAGTCAAGCTATTCTCCAAAGTGCCTGAAGGCAGGACAAGAAGCAATGGGTGGAAACTAACCAAAGAGAGAAACAACCTGGAATTAAGGAGAAACTTCCTGACAGTTAGAACAATTAACCAGTGGAACGACTTGCCTTCAGAAGCGGTGAATGCTCCAACACTGGAAGTTTTTAAGAAGAGACTGGACAGCCATTTGTCCAAAATGGTATAGGGTTTCCTGCCTGAGCAGGGGGTTGAACTAGATGACCTCCAAGGTCCCTTCCAACTTTATCATTATCATTATTATTATTATGGATCATCGCACAGTCAGCCAGATGTTCAGACTGGATTTGGCATTTTGTCTACCTATCGAGTCCTTACCAAGGACCTGGGATAGGCAGATGTGGATGTTTGATGGTATTACAGGTATCGTCGCAGGATGGAAGCAGTTCCTAGCAAGACCGCCTTTTGCAATTGACTAATAGCGAATTTGTCAATGCCAATGGTGTTCAAATGGTGCTCCAGTTGTTTTGGGATTGCACCCAAGGAGCCTATCACTATTGGTACTACCCTTGCTTGCTTTTGCCACAGTCTTTCTATTTCTATTTGTAGGTCTTTGTATTTTGTTATCTTCTCCAGCTCTTTCTCTTCTATTCTGCTGTCTCCAGGCACTGCCACGTCCACTATCCAGACTTTTTTGTCTTTCTTATCGACAATTGTTAAGTCTGGGGTGTTATGTTGCAGGTGCTTGTCTGTTTGAATTCTGAAGTCCCAGAGCAGTTTAATTTTATCATTTTCTATGACTTTCTCTATTATTATTATTATTATCATTATTATTATTATTATCATCATCATCATTATTATTATTATTATTATTATTATTATTATTATTATCCAAGAACTGAAGAACTAAGAACTGAAGAAGCTTCCTGGGTGAGAAGCAAAACATCTTCCAGCAAAACAAAGGAAGTCCAGTTGCTCTTTGAAAAAGCACCTTTGAGACAACCAAGACCTGGATGACTAAGAATCTCCACAGACATTTAACTAAACAGATATTCTTCAATGACAGATCTTGAAGGGGAAAGGTTATGTTCTTTCCTGCAAACTGTCACCAACTCTGCATCAAAGAAGCACAGAATATGGAATAATAGGGTTGGAAGGGACTTTCAAGGTCTTCTAGTCTGAGCCCCCCCCTCCCCCCCCCCTCAAGCAGAAGAGGCTGTGTCATTCCAGACAAATAGTTGTCCAATCTATTCTTGAAAACCTCCGGAGTTGGAGAGCCCACAACTTCTGGAGATAAGCCATGCCACTGATTCATTGTTCTCACTGTCAGGAAATTTCATTCTAGGTTGCTTGGGTTGACTTACTTAGGATTCTTCTTTCAAGTTTGCCTGCAGAAGAAGGAAAGATGATTTTTGCTTTCGAATGAATGTTGTCTTGTATGCCAAAGATTAACTGCCCCCTTGAGCAAGCAACAACTCAAGATATTTAACAGTAACAGAATAACAGAGTTGGATGGGGCCTTGGAGGTCTTCTAGTCCAACCCCCTGCTCAAGCAGGAGACCCTATACCATTTCAGATAAGGGGCTGTCCAGTCTCTTCTTGAAAACCTCCAGCGTCCGAGCATTCACAGCTTCCGGTGGTAAGCTGTAAGGAAATTTCTCCTTAATTCCAGGTTGCTTCTCTCCTTGATGAGTTTCCATCCATTCTTTCTTGTCCTGCCCTCGGATGCTTTGGGGCATGTGACGTAAGCCTAGGATGGCATGGTTACACTTGGCAAAGCTGAGGAAAGGAGAATGGGAAGGCACTGAATAAAGTTAAGGGCATCCATGAGGTATAATCATCATCATCATCATCATCATCATCATCTGCAAAAAATATCATTTGCCTGTAAGCAAAAACTGGTGGGATCATAAAATAGAGAAAGTCATAGAAAATGATAAAATTAAACTGCTCTGGGACTTCAGAATTCAAACAGACAAGCACCTGCAACATAACACCCCAGACTTAACAATTGTCGATAAGAAAGACAAAAAAGTCTGGATAGTGGATGTGGCAGTGCCTGGAGACAGCAGAATAGATGAGAAAGAACTGGAGAAGATAACAAAATACAAAGACCTACAAATTGAAATAGAAAGACTGTGGCAAAAGCAAGCAAGGGTAGTACCAATAGTGATAGGCTCCTTGGGTGCAATCCCAAAACAACTGGAGCACCACTTGAACATCATTGGCATTGACAAATTCGCTATTAGTCAATTGCAAAAGGCGGCCTTACTAGGAACTGCTTCCATCCTGTGACGATACCTGTAATACCATCAAACATCCACATCTGCCTATCCCAGGTCCTTGGTAAGGACTCGATAGGTAGACAAAATGCCAAATCCAGTCTGAACATCTGGCTGACTATGCGATGATCCATAATAATGATGATGATGATGATAACAGCACAAACATGCAATCAAACTTTTGGTCTCCCCTAAAGATAATGAATTAACCCAATTGTAAGACAAAGCCTGAATAAGGGTTTAAGTCAGTCAGCAACTTTTAAGACGTTTGGACTTCAACTCCCAGAATTCCTCAGGAAGCATGCTAAAGGGAATTCTAGGCATCATGCCTCTGGGAAATTGTTGAAGTCCATACATCTCAAAGTTGCCAACTTTGAAAAACACTACTTTAAGTCCAGAGCTGAACTGGAACGAAACCCTTGATACGAACAGCCCACAAACGTGGTTTTCCAGAATCAGCTACAATTTGCTCAGCTTTAAACGACAGTTCACGAACCATAGCATTCCACCTAGTCTGCCAAGTTAAAAATCAAATAAATCATATGACGGGTTTTCGGGATGGATTAATCCAGACAATGCTTGATGATACTCATTAGGGCATTTATGAGAGCTCTTAATCTAAATTGAAACCTAGAGCCAAAATGGCTTATTGTGACAAACAATATCAATGTCTGTCTTCTACCCACCTCCAGGATTTTTCAAGCAAGATTATATCTAAACTGCCCAGAATCACGAGTGTTTAAAGTCAATAGTAGAAACTGTGCTTAGCTTCTGATCGTTACATGCACTCTGCATAGAGCAGTGGTTCTCAACCTTTTTAATGCCGCGACCCCCAACCAGTCGTAAGTCGAGGACTATTCAACCGGTCGTAAGTCGAGGACTACTCAACTGGTGCAGCGCTGTTTGCAGAATGGGACTTTTGGCGGGCTCAGCAGGGCAGAGACAGCCTGGACAATTCCTACTGGCTTTTGAAAGCCAATAGAATTAGACTCTATTCAAGAGAGTCTATTCTGTTGGCTTTCAAAAGTCAATAGAATAAAAGGGAGTAGCACAACTAAGGAAAAGGGGGAAAAAATGGCGGACTGTGTTGTTTGGCAACCCCCGTGAAATGGTCGTTCGACCCCAAATGGGGTCCCGACCCACAGGTTGAGAACCACTGGCATAGAGTGTTGTTATTTTTGACATCATGCAAAAGTGATTGTTTTCCAATCTCTTCTTAAAAACTTCCAGCGTTGGAAGCAGGTAGTTCCACTTGTTGATCATTCTCACTATTAGGAAATTTCTCCTTAATTCTAGGTTGCTTCTCTCCTTGATTAGTTTCTGTCCATTGTTTCTAATGTACCATAGCTTTCACCATCAAAGCAGCTCCTATTTTCCCTTCCTTCCTTCCTTCCTTCCTTCCTTCCTTCCTTCCTTCCTTCCTTCCTTCCTTCCTTCCTTCCTTCCTTCCTTCCTTCCTTCCTTCCTTCCTTCCTTCCTTCCCTTTCATTTAAAGTCAATGTAATGATTAAAAAATAAATGTGTTGGCTAGCAGCTGACTCCCAGCCGTGACATTTTAATGCAGCCGTACAATTGCCCAGGTGTAATTAATATTGGTAAGTCATTAATATTCAAACGAGGCATCTCGACTGATGCTTGGGGTTACCATGTGAAAGATGTTGTTGCATGAATTTTTGCCAGCTACGATTCTGGTGCCTGGCAAGCTCTTTTGGGCGATAACTTATGTTGCTTTCTCTCTCCCTAAATGTCTTTTAGGAGTGGTTTTGATGTATTTTGCAAAGCCCTGCGCAAAATAATGAGGCCCCTAAAGAAAGCCACAATCCACTGCTTTAGGAGCTCCTGTCAAAATAGCAATTTGTGCATTAATCGTGGACGTAAACCTTCATCATTAGAGAGTCAAGCCAACCTCAGAAGTATCTCCAGGATGAGAAACCATAAGGAGATGGGATTTGTTGTCTCTCTCTCTCTCTCTCTCTTTTTCTTTCTCTCCCTCTTTCTCTTTCTCCTCTCTCTGTCTTTCTATTTCTCTCTTTCTCTTTTACTTTTCCCCTCTCTCTTCTCTCTCATTCTCTTTTTCCTTCTCTCTTTTTCTCCCTTTCTCTCTCTCTCTCTTGCCTCTTTCTTTCCTTCTCTCTTTCTCTTTCTCCATTTCCCTTTCCCTTTCTCTCTTTCTCTTTCTTGTTTTTTCTCTCACTTTCTCACTTTTTCTCTTTCTCTCCTCTCTTTGCTTCTCTTTCTTTCTCGTCTTTCTCTCCTCTCTCTTTTTCTTTCTTTCTCTTCTCTTTCTCTCTCTCTCTCTCTCTCTCTCTCTCTCTCTCTCTCTCTCTCTCTCTCTCCATCCCCAGCTTTAAGCCTCAATGCCCTCATTAGACTAACAAGAAGACAGACTTAGTCTCCCAGACCAGATCAGCCTGTCAAATAAATGATCAATTCCAGGACACAAATGAATATATATACATTCACGAAGTTAAAGCAGGCTGGACAAAATGAGGGGGGGGGGAATGTCTAATAATCTTTGGAAGATCTCTAGATAAGGATGCACAACTGAAGGGACCAACTCAACACAGCGTTCTTCAGAAACCAAACTAACAGTGGTGCACTCTACCTAGTTGCTAAGCAACGTTCATATGGAGGTCTAATGAGGACTGCATTTAGGGTGACTCCTGCTTTGATAGCGTTAAGGCTCTAAAAACTAATTATTTTTTTTTCTTTCCGTGGAAGTCATTGTCTGGATTGGTGGGAACAACCTATTTAATGCTGCGACCCCAACCAGTCATAAGTTGAGGACTACCCAACAGGTCGTAAGTCGAGGACTTTCCCTGCCCGGGAGCGCCGTGCATGCATGGTGCCGCCCCCTGTGCTGGCCAAGGCGTAGCTGGCAAGCTGCAGAGACGGTGCAGGCCGACCACCAGCTGGGCCACCAGCTGGCCCAGCCCAAGGGAGGTAAGGCACCCGCCGGGCCCCACTCGCGCCAGCAACCCTCCCTGCGCCCGCCGGCCTCCCACCTCCCACCCCTGGCCCTCTTTTACTTATATTTTTAGTAGTTGCTCAGCAGGGAGGGGTGCAGCACCGTTGGCAGAATGGGACTTTTGGCGGGCTCAGCAGGGCAGAGACAGCCTGGACAATTCCTGTTGGCTTTTGAAAGCCAATAGAATTAGACTCTATTCAAGAGAGTCTATTCTATTGGCTTTCAAAAGCCAATAGAATAAAAGGGAGTAGCACAGCTAAGGAAAAGGGGGAAAAAATGGCGGACTGCATTGTTTGGTCATTCGACCCCAAATCGGGTCCCGACCCACAGATTGAGAACCACTGATCTAGTCGCTTAGAATTGTTGTTGCAGTCCTACTGACAGCAAAGGAGATGCTTCCAGAAAAGAAAATATGGGATTTTAATAAGGGAAACTGGAAGTCACATAAATATCAGAGGAAATGGAACATTAAATTCAGATTGGGTAAAGAATTACTTCTGGAAGGAGGACACAATCCTGATCTTTCTCTGAAGTTCAAGTGTGGATGCCCTACATCAGCTTGCAGAGATCTTCACCTGGGAGAATTTTCTTTTAAAAAAAAAAAGTTAAAAAGGTCTTTTTTGTATGGCTTGTTCACTGCCCAGAGACATGTCTTTAAGATTGGTGACTGGAAAACTTTTCTAAATAAATAAATGTTTATTTTATCCTACCTTTATCATTTTTGTAAATAACTCAAAGCAGCAAACACATAAAATGCTCCTATATTCATTCATTTAACAGCATTAATCACCAGGCCCAAAAAGAGCATCAGCCAGCAAAAGTTAGCCAGGAGTTGAATTAAGTCAATAGAATTAATTTCACAGCTACTAAGATTGTTGGCTGAGCAGGTACAAAAATAGCCAGGGAAATGATTGAAGCTAGTATAATTCATATTTCTCAATCACCCATCTCCCTTGGAGAGCGGCTCTCCAATATAATTTATACAATGTAAAACACAAACACATACTATCTTTCTCTGTACACACAGACACACAGACACATAAACAGACCTGTTGTGAACGACTCCCTGAGATTTGATTGCTCCTTTGACAACATTCAAACTTCTAGCCTGAGCTTACATAGAAATGTCAATATTACAGAATATTTCTCCGGGTTGAGTATACGCAAAATGCATTCTTTATCTCTCCTTCTTTCAGTTTGTGCTAAATTGATTTTCCCCCACCCCACCCCTCTGCTTCGTGGAATGGCACAATGGTTGTCAGGTCAGGAACTGTTGTGTCTTTGATCATTCCAAGTGTACTTTAGAAAATAGATTTTAAAAATATTGATTTTTTTCCCTTATATTTTAAACAAGCCAGATTGTTGTTGTTTTTTTTAATAAACTATGCTTGGGGCAGGAGAGTTTGCCACTCAGCAACATCAAAATAAAGTGCCAGCAATTTTACATTTATTTAGGCTCGCTTGTCCCTCTGTGATTTGTGATGCTGTGCAGTCAATTAAAAACAAGACCATCTGATGGTGGATGGACTGGATTGCACTTGCACAGCAAGTGCGACTTCTATTGTTGCTAACTTAAGGTGGCTTGAGATGATAGGTAGAAAGAACCAATGGTTGGAACTAGCCTAAAATGAAAAAAAGCAATAATATTGATTTTACTTCTTAATACTGATTATACTTCGTTGTTGAAGCAGAGCAGGAGATGGAAGGATCATGGTATCCCAAAATGTAAGGAGATCTACCTTACATAAACCTCTCAAAGAGAGAGAGAGAGAGAGACTCTACTTTCAATGATCTAATGCATTTTCCTTGGACTTAACATAAAATCAACGCAATGGTTGGTTTTGTCCACGATTCTTTCTCTCTTTCTCTCGGTTGCTCTAACGCATCTAGCTTTGCTCATTAAAAATGTGTGGTAAACCTCTACGAACTTACAACTGTTCATTTAGTGACCGTTCGATGGCACTGAAAAAAAGCAATATATGGCCATTTTCCACCTTTACGACCATTGCATTGTCCCCACGGTCATGTGATCAAAATTCGGATGCTTAGCAACTGATTCCTATTTATGGTGGTTGCAGTGGCCCGGGGATCACGTGATCCCCTTTTGTGACCTTCTGATAAGCAAAGTCAACGAGGAATCCAGATTCACTTCACAACCGTGTCACGAACTTTAATAACTGCAGGGATTCACTGAAAGGTTGTAAAATGGAGCAAAACTCGCCTTAACGATTGTCTCACTTAGCAACAGAACGTTTGGGCTCAACTGTGCTCCTAAGTCAAGGGCGACCTGCCTACGGTTGCATTTAATCCGATTGCCGCACTAATTGACTCTCTGCCACATTAATGAAAGCTTTGTTTTCGCCGTCGCTGAGATCTAAATGATATATTAACTCACAGAAACCAAAAGACAGAAATAGCCACGAGACCATCTGCTCCAACCTACACACTGCACAGAAATTCAAATTAAAACATCTCTGGCAAACATCTCTGCAGACACTGGTCTTTATTTGTGAACATGCAGCGTTCCTTATACTTTTTCTCCTAAGTTGTTCCATTTTCTTTTTCTCTTTCTTTTTTTTTTATATATATAATATTTTATTAATTTTCCAATTTTACATTTGAGTATTTAAAAGATGGTAGAGGACAGGAAGGCTTGGAGGAAGGTTGTCCATGGGGTCGAGATGGGTCGGACACGACTTCGCAACTAACAACAACATTTAAAAAGCAACACGTGCGTGGCTGAGGAATTCTGGGAGTTGAAGTCCACAAGTCAAACAAGGGCCAATTTTGAAGATCCCTGCTTGTGGACTTCAACTCCCAGAATTCCTCAGCCAGGCACGCTGGCTGAGGAATTCTGGGAGTTGAAGTCCACAAATCATAAAAAGGCCAAGTTTGAAGACCCCTTGATTAAGCTATCTTAAATTTAGTCTTTAAGATCCACCATTGAAGGACAGCCATTTTTGACCCATTTTATTCTTCTTTATTTTAAATAAAGAGGATGGAAAAGTAAGATACTTAGATCCCACTCATTTTAATTCACTTTCAGTCATTTTTTTCCCCTCTTTTTTCCCCCTCACTGTTACTTGGAAACCATTAAAACATTGAAATGTCTATAAAAGCAATAAAATGATCACAGAGGTATGAGGTGATATTTAATTTTCCCACAAGTTAAATATCACTGATAATTAACTGTTAGACGTTTATTTTGAAATGACATTTCCCTGGAATATCAGACCTTTACAACATAATTAAAGGATTTCTCACTGTAATGGAGAAGAATTCCAGGGCATTAAAGCTTTTCTTTCCAAAAGTGCCTCCAGATATGACTAAGGAAAGTTTTCCTGCTATTTGACTTTTGTCAATTTTTTGACGTCTGGTTTATTGCAAACCCAAGTTACGTGGTTTTCTTTAATACCACTGATATTTTTGTCGCCTGGCTCCAATATCACTGAATCTGGTAGTAAAATTAATAGTCTTGCCAGATCCTCAACGTCTGTTCAAATCTGCTTAAAGAAGGACTAGAAGGCAGGGGTAGGCAACCTTGGCTCTTTTATGACTCGTGGATTTCAACTCCCAGAATTCCTAAGCCAGCCATGCTGAGGGGAAAGGGAGAGGAATCCAAGCTGAGCCATGCTGGCTCAGGAATTCTGGGAGTTGAAGTCCACCAGTCATAAAAGAGGCACGGTTGCCTACCCCGGCCTAGGCCGTTTTATGACTCATGGACTTCAACTCCCAGAATTCCTGAACCAGCATGGCTCAGCTTGGATACCTCTCCCTTTCCCCTCAGCATGGCTGGCTTAGGAATTCTGGGAGTTGAAATCCACGAGTCATAAAAGAGCCACGGTTGCCTACCCCTACCCTATCCTGTTCTTCTAGTCTAGGCCAGGGGGTTTCCAAACTTGGCAACTTTAAGACTGGTGGACTTCAACTCCCAGAATTCCTGAGCCAGCCATGCTGAGGGGAAAGGGAGAGGTTGCCATGCTGAGCCATGCTGGCTCAGGAATTCTGGGAGTTGAAGTCCACGAGTCATAAAAGAGCCAAGGGTGCCCACCCCTGGACTAGGGTGACATGATAGCTGTTGAGTCCGTGGCGGGAAACAGACACGAGAAGCAGCTGGAGTTCTCAGTTTCTTTTATTCAGCGTTCAGCTTACAGGAAGATGGCTTCAGCCTCGCCCAAACGCCTCGCAGCCTCTTATATAGGCAACTCCCGGGTAAATGGGTTACTTTTCCCGCGCCAGCACCCGCGCATGCGCACGGCGCTGGCGACAGCCTGTCTGGTCCCGGGCAGCTTTGCACCTGCCCGGGACTGCCTGCAAACGCCCGAGCCGTTTGCAAAGGCTCGGGACATAACACCCCTTTCCCCCGGGCTAAAACTACTACCAACATACAACATTTATTTATACGACATTTTGCTCCCCAGTGCTCCCACTGTTTACTGGCTTTTGCCTTGCCAGCAATGTTATGTAGTCTTCTAGGTACTTGGGAGATTTCTTTGCTCTCTGTGACCTTCTTAGCTCTGGGTTACTGGCATAAGTCCCCTGACTGGAGGGAGGCATGAGCCTGTTCTCTCTATTGTGCCCTGGTGTCTTCCAAGGACTGTGCCCCGATGCCTGGCCTGCTTGCTTGCCCACCGGGCTCGTCAGGCCAGGGCTTCTGTTACTTTGTGACCTGGTTGTCCTACCTAGTTGTAGACCCTCAGGCCCCTTGAAGTGATAGCCGCTGCTGGGCATCTCTGTAGAACCTCCTAGGTCAGTCCAAGACCTGTCAGGAGGCTGTCCATTCCCTGAACCCCATTCTGTGTTCGGGCTCGTGTGGGTTTCTGTACTTTCCCAAAACTCAGGTGTTCCCTGATTTGTGCTAGGGTTGTTGTAGTCGGGACTTGGTTCCTCGACTAGCTCTGTGTATGTTTGACCCCCTGTAGGATTTGGGGTAAGGTCAGGCCAACCTTGGGAATTGTGTGCCAGCTCTCTTGCAGGGAATGATTTGTTGGGATGCCCCCGGGTATCCTCCGTTACTGGAGTGCTGTGTGATGTGTGTGGAAAGTGAGTATGCCCCCGGGGTGACTCCCTGGCTGGAGTAGGCGTGAGTGCCTGTTGTGTGGGTAAACTCCATGACTTCCTTTTCGGAGCAATTGCGGAATCTTGGGATGGGCCGTTTGTGGCTCCCTCAGTGGAGATGGGCAGTAGCTCTTGCCCTTCCCTTTGCTCCAAAGGGTCCCCCTCCCCCCCTGGAAAAGACCCAGGAGTCTCATCAGAAAAGTCTCGCCTAGAGCGAAGTTGGTCGATGTGCCGACGCAGGACACGACCGTTGTCCAGGGCAACCTCGTAGGAGAGAGGACCTGTGATCCTGGACACAGAAGCGGGGACCCATGTATGACCAGGCCCGTAATTGCAAGCCCAAACCGGGGCACCCACAAGTAGTTGTCTAGGTGCCCTAGGATGTGAGGTAGATGAAGGCAGTCTGTCCGGATGCAACCGGTCAAGTCTGGTAGTAAGTTGGCACCCCCAACGAAGTTCAGCTGGACTTCTCCCTGTAGAAGTGGACGGTGTGGTACGATAAGAAAGGAGAAAGTCAGCCAACCTGTGATGCCAGTCCCCGTAGGTGAGTCTCTTCAAGGCGTCCTTTGCGATGCGCACCATACGTTCAGCCATACCGTTGGTGGACGGGTGAAAGGGCGCAGATGTGGCATGACGAATCAGGTTTGCCTGTAAGAAAGCTTGGAATTCGGAGGAGGTGAATTGAGGGCCGTTGTCGGACACAATGACATCTGGCAGCCCGTGTGCAGCAAAAATCCCCCTCAGTACCTGAATAGTCTTTGCAGTGGTGGTAGATGAGACAGGCACAACCTCAAGCCATTTTGAATGGCTGTCAACAAGGACCAAGAAGAACTGGCCCTGAAAGGGCCCAGCGTAGTCGATGTGCACCCTAGACCATGGGGACTGTGTTTCCTCCCATCTATGCACAGGAGCTTGGAGCATCTCTGGGCGAGAACGTTGGCACAGGTAGCATGCGTGTACCTTAGCCTCAATATCTTTATCTAAACCAGGCCACCACAAGTGGCTTCGTGCAAGAGCCTTCATACGAACAATGCCAGGATGACCCTCGTGGAGGGATTCTAAGACCCTAGTCCTCATTGAGGTGGGAATGATAACTCTGTTTCCCCAAAGCAGACAACCCTGAGAAAGGGACAGTTCGTTCCTTTTGGACCAGAAACTCTGAAACTCAGGACTAGGGCAGTGCTCAGGCCACCCGGACAGGACCCAGGAGCGGACACATGAAACTGTGTGATCTGTACCTGTTTCAGCGGTAACATCCCTGGCACTAAGAGGAAGCTCGGGCAAGGCTTGGATTGATAGAATGTTGACAGCTGGCGCGGGGTCAGCTTCTACTACTGGCAGAGGCAATCTACTGAGGCCATCAGCATGGCCCATTTCCTTCCCAGGCTTGTGGAGTAATGAAAAATCATATGCAGACAAGAAAATAGACCACCTAAGCATTCTAGGGGAAATGATGTGGGGAGTCTGCTTACGTGTGGTAAACAGTCCCAGCAGAGGCTTATGGTCAGTAAAGACCGTGAAATGCCTGCCATATAGAAAATCGTGGAATTTTTTAATTCCAGCAACAACAGCCAGAGCCTCCCTGTCTATCTGAGCGTAGTTGCGCTCGGCAGAAGACAGTGTTCTGGAGTAGTATGCAATAGGAACCTGAGTTCCATCAGACCTGAGATGACTCAGGACAGCTCCAACCCCGTAGGGGGACGCATTACAAGCGATGCACACAGGAAGAGACTCGTTGAAATGTGCAAGAACACTGTTAGAAGTGAGCAAGGCCTTGACTTCTTTAAAGCAAGCCTCATGTGCTTGTGACCACAACCACACAGCCTGTTTGTCCAGTAGCCTGTGAAGAGGCTCAGCTACACTAGCTTTATGTGGAAGAAAAGAATTGTAGAAATTCAGGAGGCCTAGGAAGGCCTGAAGTTCGGCCTTAGACTTTGGCCTGGGTGCTTCTAAAATAGCAGTTAGTTTGGATTCAGCAGGATGAATCCCAGCAGCATCAATTTTGAATCCCAGAAATTCAGTAGAAGGCACCCCAATCTTGCATTTGTCTTTTCTGAGCTTGAGGCCTGATTTCCTGAATCTTAACAGGACAGCCCTAAGCCTTTCAGCTAGAATGTGTGTGGAGTCTCCTGCAATCAAGACATCGTCAAAATAGGGGCAGACCCCTGGTATACCTCGTAGTGTGTTTTCCATTACGCTTTGGAAAATCCCAGGAGCGACATTCACTCCAAACTGTAGCCTTTTTACCTTAAAGGCTCCCCTGTGGGTCACAATGGTCTGAGCTATGGCAGCATCATCATCAACAGGCAGCTGTTGATATGCTTGAGCTAGGTCAAGTTTTGCAAAAACACGCCCCCCCTTGAGAGAGGCCAGGATGTGACTGACCACAGGAACAGGATAGGCATGTTGCTGCAATGCCTTATTGAGTGTGCATTTGTAATCAGCACAAATGCGAATGTCCCCATTTGCCTTTAGAGGCGTAACAATGGGGGTCTCCCACGGGCTGGAATCAACAGGTTCTAGGATTCCCTGTTGGATTAGTTTGTCTAGTTCAGTGTCAATCTTACTTTTTAAAGCAAAAGGGACCCTTCTTGCTTTAATCCTAATGGGAGTGACAGTGGGGTCTAGCTTTAAGGACACAGGTGGTCCTTTGAATGTGCCCAGCTGGGGGCTGAAAACATCTGCAAATTCTTTGCAGACTTCCTGTAGGTGGAGTGTTTGTAAGCTGTTGAGTCCTGTGACGTGTATCCCCAGGGCCTCAAACCAATCGAGTCCTATGAGACTCGTTCGTTCACCCCCTACTACTAATAAGTCTAGTGGACCTTCAAAACTCTTGTATTGCACGTTAAGGGTGGCCTCCCCCTTAACACACACTCTTGAGTTCTGAAAATCTGTTAATACAATATCAGAAGGCCTTAACTTGGCCTTAGTCCCACTTCTGGAACAAATCTTCCTAAATGTATGCAATGAAATGATGGACAGGGCAGACCCTGTGTCTAGTTCCATAGATAATGGAACCCCTTGTAGCTTCACGTTGAGTGACAGCTTTTTCTTCATGGGCTTGTGTGTGCCTGTTCTACAGATGCTTCTTCGCGAAGCGCAAAACCCTACCCTATTCTGGCTGGGGAATCTGGTACCTTTCAGGCGTTCTTCTTGGGGTTGTGCCTTCCGTCGGCCCAGACACACAGCTGCAATGTGCCCTTGTTTACCGCATGCCCGGCAGGTAGCGGAGCGGAACTTGCAGTCGGTTCTCCTGTGGCGACCTCCACAGCCGATGCACTTGAGCGGAGCCGAAGAGCTTCCCTTCTGGTTCTCTTCCTTCGCGGGGTGTAGACGGTCGACTTCCTCGTCCGGATCCTCCTCGGAGTTTCGTCGGACGTCTTCCTGGTGCACGGACGCACCCTCTGCACTGCTTCTGATCGGCCGCATGTTCTTGACGGCGCCGCCTGCTGCTTTCTTCTGCGGTGACTTCCCTTAAGGCGTCTTGGAAGGATAATTCTTCCTTAGCGAAAAGTCTCTGTTGTAGCTCTCGATGCCTTAACCCGCACACGAATCGGTCCCTCAGTCGTTCCTCGAGGTCCTTGAACTCGCAGGGCTTGGCGGCCTTCCGTAACGCGGCGATGTATTCCTTGGCTGACTCACCGGACCGTTGATCCCTTTGTTCGAAGGTGTGGCGCCATGAGATAATGGACACCTTGGGGTGGAAGTGCTCCTTCAGCAGCTTCTTCAGGTCTGCGTAGCTTACAGACTCTACTGGAACAGGTGCTGCAAGGTTTTCTGCGATTTCGAAGGCGTCTTGGCCGCAAACGCAAAGCAGGGTGGCAGCCTTCAAGCTATCTTCCCTCACTTGGTTTGCCTTGAAGTAGTTCTCCATTCTGGATACGTAGGACTCCCACCGCTCTGGATGTGAGACGTCGAATTCCGAAAGCCTTTCGATTTTCGCCATCTTCGGATCTTCAGGAGATGGGTCTATCAGCCAGCCTACCCCCGAATGCGCACCGGATTGGCGGGCAGCTGCCGAGTCGACGCCGTTCCTCTTCCGCCGCTCAGGACTCCTTGGGTAAGCTTGCACTTCTTCCTTTCCAGGTAGTGCAAGGCAATCCCACCCTCGTCGCCAGTGTTGAGTCCGTGGCGGGAAACAGACACGAGAAGCAGCTGGAGTTCTCAGTTTCTTTTATTCAGCGTTCAGCTTACAGGAAGATGGCTTCAGCCTCGCCCAAACGCCTCGCAGCCTCTTATATAGGCAACTCCTGGGTAAATGGGTTACTTTTCCCGTGCCAGCACCCGCGCATGCGCACGGCGCTGGCGACAGCCTGTCTGGTCCCGGGCAGCTTTGCACCTGCCCGGGACTGCCTGCAAACGCCCGAGCCGTTTGCAAAGGCTCGGGACATAACAATAGCAGTCTTCCAATATTTGAGAGGCTGCCACAAAGAAGAGGGGATCAACTTATTCTCAAAAGCACCGGAAGGCAGAATAAGAAATAATGCACGGAAACTAATCAAGGAGAGAAGCAACCTAGAAGGAGAAATTTCCTGACACATAGAACAATTAACCAGCTTGTCTCCAGAATTTGTGGGTGCTCCATCGCTGGAGGCTTTTAAGAAGAGATTGGACAGCCATCTGAAATGGTATAGTCCAGGGGTAGGCAACCTTGGATCTTTTATGACTCGTGGACTTCAACTCCCAGAATTCCTGAGCCAGTCATGCTGAGGGGAAAGGGGGAGGTTTCCATGCTGAGCCCTGCCGGCTCAGGAATTCTGGGAGTTGAAGTCCACGAGTCATGAAGGGGCCAAAGTTTCCCTCATGCTGGCTCAGGAATTCTGGGAGTTAAAGTCCACGAGTCATAAAGCAGCCTAGGCCTAGGCCAGAGGTAAGCAATCTTGGCTCTTGTATGACTCGTGGACTTCAACTCCCAGAATTCCTGAGCCAGTCATGCTGAGAGGAAAGGGAGAGGTTTCCAAGCTGAGCCATGCTGGCTGAGGAATTCTGGGAGTTGAAGTCCGCGAGTCATAAAAGAGCCACGATTTCCTACCCCTGGTATAGTCTCCTGCCTGAACAGGGGGTTGGATTAGAAGACCTCCAAGGTCCCTTCCAGCTATGTTGTTCTATTAAAACCTTCTTCCATCAGATTAGCTGTCCACTTTTCTATAGTCTACTCTCCACACATGCCTGAAAACTCCATTTTCATTTCAGTGGCGATTTCAGGCTGCTGGAGATAATACTTACAGAATGAAAAACAGAACAGTTGCCCTCCCTGTCCCTAAATAAGAACACCACACTAAAAGAATCAGAGTCCTCTCCTCTTTTGAAAAAAACACTTTGAAAACAAACACTTTCCCATCAAATTGAATTAGAACTATTTTGAGAGGAGGAACCCCCCCCCTGTTTTTACAGCTAAAGGGCACTGAGTGATTTGGCAAATGGATTATATTTGCAGTGTCACTTGATGAACCCAGTCAAATTTACTTCTAGTTGTGCCATAGGAAGAACTGCACTTCTGACACCTTCAAAAATAAAATAATAAAATCAAATAACAATAAAAAATAATAGAATAAAAAAATAAAATAAGCTGTGCCTTGAAAGATCTCCCTCTGCCTTTTAATGAACTCTTCACGCTTTTTTTTAAAAAAAAATCCTCCTTGCCTTTTTAAGTTTTAAACACCATATCCTGTTTTTAGGTTTTAATACGTTTAGGACATCACCCATAATCTTCCTGTGAGGGGAGATGAGAAATTTTTAAAAGTTGACAAATTCCTAAAATTCCAGAGATGTTTTGAACGGGATGGAAACAAAAAATAAAATTAAAAAAAAAACACCTTGGTTCCTTTGAAGAATCGCCTGTGCTATCCCAAGGAACAGAAAAAAGTGGATGAGTGGAAAAAGAGAAGAGCAACTAAGATGATCCAAGGCCTGGAGACTAAAACATACGAAGAAGGAAGAACGGCTGCAGGATTTTGGTTTGGCTAGTCTAAAGAAAAGAAGAAATAGGGGTGACAGTATTTCAGTACTTGAGGGGCTGC
>CM077923.1:88939823-88962323 GCA_039797435.1 Crotalus adamanteus | reverse complement strand
GCATCTTTTTTAAGGGGATAGGTTAAGGGGATCATGTGACTTCGGGACACGGCAACCGTCGTGAATTCAATTGCCAAGTATCTGGATTTTGATCACGTGACTATGGGAAAGCTGTCACAGTCCTAAGTGTGAAAAACAATCCCAAGTCACTTTTTTTCACTGCCGTTGTAACTTTGAACGGTCACTAAATGAACTCTTGGGAGTCTACCTGTATTCCTCTTTGACCTTTGCACACAGGAACACACAGGCGCAGACAGTCGCATGATATCACAAAACCTGTTGTGCGTGCAAGTCAACTCATGTCTGAAGAAATAGGAATGCTAAGCCGGAGAAGTTTGGGGTTAGCTTTGGAGTGACCTTTGTGAAAACATCTAGTTCCTATTAATCATGGATTAATGATTCCAGGCTGCTGCAGGTTCTCATTGGTAATTTTAATTGTTTAATTGGCTTCTTCAGTCAGTGAATGTCCAAAATAGAGAACTGAGCTTAATTAAAAAGTTGTGATAGATAACGGAGGGAATTTTGTCTGTTCTTATTTAGAACATAACAGATTGCAGCAGCTCTGGTTTCTTGGGAGAGGCAAATCAGCTTTGCTAGCGCTTTCTGGAATGGCCTTAGTGTTTCCTGGAATGTCCCTAGCACTTCCTGGAATGGCCTTAGTGCTTCCTGGAATGCCCTAGTGCTTCCTGGAATGTCCCTAGCACTTCCTGGAATGGCCATAGCACTTCCTGGAATGGCCCCAGTGCTTCCTGGAATGGCCCTAGGGCTTCCTGGAATGCCCTAGTGCTTCCTGGAATGGCCCCAAGTGCTTCCTGGAATGGCATTAGCGCTTCCTGGAATGGCCCTAGTGCTTCCTGGAATGGCCTTAGGACTTCCTGGAATTGCCCTAGCATTTCCTGGAATGGCCCTAGGACTTCCTGGAATGGCCCCAAGTGCTTCCTGGAATGGCCTTAGCGCTTCCTGGAATGGCCCTAGGACTTCCTGGAATGCCCTAGTGCTTCCTGGAATGGCCCCAAGTGCTTCCTGGAATGGCCTTAGTGCTTCCTGGAATGCCCTAGTGCTTCCTGGAATGGCCTTATCGCTTCCTGGAATGGCCCCAAGTGCTTCCTGGAATGGCCCTAGCGCTTCCTGAAATGGAGGGCAATGGGGCGCAGTACCATTTTTAAGCCAAAGCTGTGCCTTTCTCAGGAGCCTTCTCCTGTCCATCTGTTCTGTCCATCATCAGGTGTCTCCTGGAGGAGGTTCTAATCACCACACCCATGCGTTCCTCTGTGGGCCAGACGTGACTTGACTTGACTTGAGAATCTTTGACTTGAGGTTGAGTGGCATCCGATGATCACAAAGGACTCCGGTCACCTGGCGCACACTTCATCCAGGCAACGTTGACACCGGGTGTGGGCATTTGGAAAGCTATCGCTGTCGCTCCATATGAGGGAGCTGAGGAACTTGAATTGCTCTACTTTCTTCAGGTCTTCTGCACCAATGCTGAAGTTTCCATCGGTTTGAGGGCCACCTTCTAGATATTCCCTTTTCTTGATAGACCTCATAGAAACGTATCGCTTTATTTTTGCATTGTTGAAACACAGAGAGACTTTTCAAAGTTAGATAAAGACTCATTTACTGAGTCTGTTTTTTTTTTTTAAACCAGGAGAGAAAGTTGGTTTTTTTTTTTTTTTGAGGCTTCTCTATAATATTTCTTTCCTAAATTGTCCTGAGATGTCTGATTATTTGGGATCAAAATAAAGCTGGACGTGACCAAAACAGGTGAATAAAAGAAACTTCAAATTTCTTGCAACCCTAACACAGAATAATCTACCATCCATTCTTTCTTAAACAATTGTTGAAGAGTTCAATAAATATAAAAAAAACACGATGTAAAAAAGATGTTGAGACTCTAGAACAGCGGTTCTCAACCTATGGGTCGCGACCCCATTTGGGGTCGATCGACCATTTTTCTGGGGTCGCCAAAGGCGGCGATCCGCCATTTTTCGTGGCGCCGTGCACGCGCGCCGTGCATGGGGGAGGCGCCGTGCATGCGTGCTGCGCATGGGGCGGCGCCGTGCACGCATGCCGCGCATGGGGGCGCCATGCATGCGCACCGCGCATGGGGGCGCCGCCGTGCATGTGCACCGCGCGTGGGGGGCGCCGCGCATATGCGTCGCGCATGGGGGCCCTGCCCCCATGCGCACGGTGCCGCACATGCACAGAACGTTTGTGTGACGGGGGGCGCCGTCACACAAACGTTGAGAAGCACTGCTCTAGAAAGAGTACAGAGAAGAGCAACAAAGATGATCAGGGGACTGGAGGCTAAAACATATAAGGAACGGTTGCTGGAATTGGGTAGGTCTAGTTTAACGAAGAGAAGGATGAGGGGGGACATGACAGCAGTCTTCCAATATCTCAGGGGCTGCCACAAAGAAGAGGGAGTCAAGCTATTCTCCAAAGCGCCTGAGGGCAGGATAAGAAGCAACGGATGGAAACTAATCAAGGAGAGAAGCAACCTGGAACTAAGGAGAAACTTCCTGACAGTTAGAACAATTAACCAGTGGAACAACCTGCCTCCAGAAGCGGTGAATGCGCCAACACTGGAAGTTTTAAAGAAGAAACTGGACAGCCATTTGTCCGAAATGGTATAGGGCTTCCTGCCTGAGCAGGAGGTTGGACTAGATGACCTCCAAGGTCCCTTCCAACTTTATAATAATAATAATAATAATAATAATAATAATAATAATAATAATAATAATAATTATTATTATTATTATTATTTTCTGATGAATTAATTTCATTTTTAAAGAAGAAATATATTTCACATTCCTCAACCCAGGATCCATTCCAGTTCTTCATTCCACAAAGCGTTTATGTAACTTATTTTATTATTTAATCACTCATAAAATTGAACGGTTGATTTCTATTTAAGCACTGCATCTCAAGGATCTTTCAGATCAGAAGTACCCAGAAGCTGCTGGAATGTTCATTAAAACAGGTTTTAATTGTACATATCTTCAAATAAATATTGTCAGTCAGTTCTGTTCATTGCAACAATCTCTCTAAATCTTTTAAAACAACTATTAGAAACTGACTGATTCAAAGTAGGGATCCTTTGATTAGCTCAAGGATTCCAGTAAAATTCTGCTTTTTTTCAATTTGGATCATAGTGGTTCTCGAAGTTTGAATGTTGTCAAAGGAGCAATCAAATCTCAGGGAGTCATTCACAATAGGTCTGTGTGTCTGTGTGTACAGAGAAAAATAGTGTGTTTGTGTTTTACATTGTATATATCAGTGATGGCGAATCTTTTAGAGACCAAGTGCCCAAAAACTGCCCCTGCCCCCATGGCGATGCTGCAATAGTCATTA
This sequence comes from Crotalus adamanteus, assembly GCA_039797435.1. Classification (NCBI taxonomy): domain Eukaryota; kingdom Metazoa; phylum Chordata; class Lepidosauria; order Squamata; family Viperidae; genus Crotalus; species Crotalus adamanteus. The sequence goes on along the minus strand of CM077923.1, from coordinate 88,958,969 downwards.
AGTGTGGAAAACGGTCATACATCACTTTTTTCAGGGCCACTGTAATTTCAAATGATCATTAAATAAATAAGTTGAGGACTATCGTGATGCCATCAACCAGTGGTCCTCTTCCACATCACAACTCCATCCACCCCATCACATCCCCATCAATCATTATCCCATTTGGACCACAATAATTCTGGTTCTCATTCTATTTAATGAATCACAAACACAGGAACAGAAATTATCACTTGAGGAACATAAAGTCTCTGCTTATTTTCTAAGTGAAGTGCTGAATATCCCAAGAGTCCTTGGATAAGGACACTGTTGTGGTTCCGGCTAATGAAACATTCCAAAGAACTTCCAGGCATTTATTTTCCTAAAAGTCTTTTATTGTTACAAAATGTCAGCACAGGCACAACGGAGGGATACTAGGATCTAAGTTCTCTTCCTCTGAGCAGTTAAATTATCAGCATGTTCCCTCCCTAAATTAGCCGTCATATCTCACATTATCCAGTTAGTGTGAAGGTCAAATGTTTTCTTCCTCTTTCTTTCCCGGGCTTTACCCCCACCCCCCTTCTGCTCTGTATTAACCCCATAATTACCAGACAATTCTACATATTGTCAAAAGCAAGAATATACAATATTTGCAGCGTTGACAGACACATCTAGCAGAACTTCTGTCACATCAACCAGTGGACCTCTCCCACATCATGACCCCATCAACCAGTGGTCCTCTCCCATGTCACGATCCCATCAACCAGTGGACCTCTTCAACATCACAACCCCATCAATCAGTGGTCCTCTTTCACACCACAACCCATCTTTATGGGGATCACTGGTTGATGGCATCATGATGTGGGAGATGACCACTGGTTGATGGGGTTGTGGTGTGAAAGAGGACCACTGGCTGATGGGGTCATGATGTGGAAGAAGACCCCTGGTTGATGGGATCTGACGTAAGATCACTGATTGATGGCACTGTGTTGTGGAAGAAGACCCGCTGGTTGATAGTGTCAAGATATGGAAGAGGACCACTGGTTGATGGCATCATAATCAATCCTACAGCTATCAAGCATAATAGTGGAATAAAACTGATTCGCACAGAGACGCCTATTTCTGAAGAGTAGATGCTGGGAACAAACAATAGTTTTTGTTTGATTGTTGTTGCGGTTGCCCTGCATGTGAAATTACAGAGGTTCTATTTGGCTGCTATCAAAGGAAAGAGGACATTTTATTTCAATCCACGAAGGCCATTCTTTAATTCTTCAAACCCTCCACATCTTGGCACCTGCTGCATTGTAAATAGGCAGCAGAGAAATCAATTCTTGGGTATTGAATGAAGGCATTGTATGGTCCTGAATGAAAACATTTCTCTGCTTCATGTTTTGAAAGAAAACTAAAACCAGGCAAGTACTTTCTTCTTAGTTCAGGACACTAATGGTAATTGGAACATTGAAAGGAAAGGTGTTTTGTATTGTCAAAAATTACAGGTGAAATTGTTCCTAAGTAGCTGGGATGAAGCTACTCTTCGCCACACTTACACTGCATAACGTCTGTACTTGCATGCATTTATTCTCGCCGAACAATTTTTACCATGGCAACACATTCCACAATATCATCAAGCTTTGGCAGTGCAGGCAAGTGCAATGGATGAGGAGTACATACATACACAAAGCACAAAGGTCTTTAGTAGCCAATAATAGCAGAGCCCTAAACATCTTCCGTGATTTTCCAGTGGGAGAACAGCCCTCGTGGGACAGATTTACGAGTGCAGCCATCAAACAAGGAAGGAGGTTAAGTATATATTTGATGTGATAAATCAAGATCTAAGTACTGAAGTGAATAGTAACAAGGCCTGTAACTTTGGAACGAGCAGAGTTTGAGCTATTTGCGACACGCACAAGAGTACATTCGATGGGTGGAAAATCTGAGAATAGAATGTTCTAAAGGACTTTGGACCAAAACCATCTGGTAAATCTGGGAGTGATCTACAGGCATTCTGGAAGCTCCTGTCTTCAAACCAGAAGTAATATGGTCCAGAGTATCACCAGCTGCTTCCAGTAGAAGACATTATTTGTAGCTCGGGGTTGAACTGTGGGGTCTTTGGTGGTCCTGAGCTTGGTTGTTTTTTGCAGATGTTTCACTACCCAACTAGGTACTACCACCAGTACTGATATTACCTAGTTGAGTAATGAAAGATCTGCAAACAATGAAGTTCAGAGAGCACCAAGAACTGCAGTCTTCTTCTTCCTCCTCCTCCTCCTCCCCCCCACACTAATCACACTCTCTTCTAGCACAGATGATGTTGCCTGGTTGGGTGATGAAATATCTAGAAGTAAACAACCAATCTTAGAGAGCATCCAGGGTCCCATTGTTGTCCTCTTCTTCTTCTTCTTCTTCTTCTTCTTCTTCTTCTTCTTCTTCTTCTTCTTCTTCTTCTTCTTCTTCTTCTTCTTCTTCTTCTTCTTCTTCTTCTTCTTCTTCTTCTTCTTCTTCTTCTTCTTCTTCTTCTTCTTCTTCTTCTTCTTCTTCTTCTCTTCTTCTTCTTCTTCTTCTTCTTCTCTTCTTCTTCCTCTTCTTCTTCTTCTTCTTCTTCTTCTTTCTTCTTTTCTTCTTCTTCTCCTCCTCTCTCCTCCTCCTCCTCTCCTCTCCTCCTCCTCCTCCTCTCCTCCTCCTCCTCCTCCTCCTCCTCCTCCTCCTCTCTTCTTCTTCTCTTCTTCTTCTTCTTCTTCTTCTTCTTCATCTCTTCCCTTCTTCTTCTTCTTCCTTCTCCTCCTCTTCTTCTTCCTCCTCCTCCTCCTTCTTCTCCTCCTCTCCCCCTCCCCACCAATCACATTCTCTTTTTGCACAGATGATGTTGTCTAGTTGGGTGATGAAATATCTGGAAGAAATCTTACAGAGCATCAAGGATCCCATTGTGTCCTTTTCGTCCTCCTCCTCCTTCTCCTCCTCTTCTTCCTCTTCCTCCACCATCACCACTTCACAAACCACGCTCCTTTCTAGCCCTGATGATGTTTCCTAGTTGGGTGATTCAGAGGAGGAACAGTTATATCTGAAAAGGGTTACTCAAAGAGGGCTCCTTCTCCTGTTCCCATCAGTGTGTTAAAAAGAAAAAAAAAAGATGGCAGCTGGGGCTCTCTGATTGAAGCCCCACCTCCTTTTAAAGTAGACTGTGGTTGCCATCTTGCCATTTTGTGTTCCTATCCTGGACTGCTCTGATTACCATTCTGGGATCTCCATGCCTGGAGAGTCACCGATCAAGGAAAGCTGGGTTAAAATATTTCCAATTCTTTTAACATTTTCTAGGTCACGGTTTTATAGTTTCTAATTACCTGTGAATGAATTTTGGGCTTTTAATGTGTAGAAAGTCCCTTTGGAGGATGAATCTCTTTAAGTTGGCCTATAAATACAGAAGCATAATTTAACAAAATCTGTCATGGTGGTTCTGAGATTTCGTGATGACTTCTCAATACATTCCCTTCCCTTGTCTTCTGGGCCGCAAGAGAAAATGTAGGTTAGTGGAAATGTTTGCTAATTTGCCTTTGGATATTTGAACTCTTTGCGCCTTAAGTCTTGGCAAATGCACAATCACTCTACCTCTGCTGTTTGCCATGACAAAGGATTAAATCAACGGGATCCCTTTATCCCTCTTTCATCCTATGGCTGAGAACACATTAGTCAATCCACCCAAAATTTAACCGAGTTTTGCATGCATACAAAAGCTGTTTCCAGGGGTACAGTTGGCCTGGTGATGCAAACCTTAATGAAACCTGGCTGTGTTTCTCTGAAGAATCTGTCTGCATGACATACATCTTGACAAGAAATATTATTGCATTCAGCAATTGAATGTGTAGATGTGCATTAAAAAAAAAAAAAAACCTTCTGAGAATGTATTTCAATGGAATGGCTTGTCTCCAGAAGTTGTGGGTGTTCCATCTGTGGAGGTTCTTCAGAAGAAATTGGACAAGCATTTGTCTGAAGTGGCAGAGGGTCTCCTGCTTGAGCAGGGGGCTGGACTAGAAGACCTCCAAGATCTATTCTATTTCTATTCTATTCTATTCTATTCTATTCTATCTATTCTATTCTATTTCTATTCCATATTTTCTATTCTATTCGTATTTTCTATTCTACTCTATTCTATTCCACTCCATCCCATATTCTATTCTATTCTATTCTATTCTATTCTATTCTATTCTATTCTATTCTATTCTATTCTATTCTATTCTATTCTATTCTATTCTATTCTATTCTATTCCATATTTTCTATTCTACTCTATTCTATTCCGCTCCATCCCATATTCTATTCTATTCTATTCTATTCTATTCTATTCTATTCTATTCTATTCTATTCTATTCTATTCTATTCTATTCTATTCCATATTTTCTATTCTATTCCGTATTTTCTATTCTACTCTACTCTATTCTATTCCACTCCATCCCATATTCTATTCTATTCTATTCTATTCTATTCTATTCTATTCTATTCTATTCTATTCTATTCTATTCTATTCTATTCTATATTTTCTATTCTACTCTATTCTATTCCGCTCCATCCCATATTCTATTCTATTCTATTCTATTCTATTCTATTCTATTCTATTCTATTCTATTCTATTCTATTCTATTCTATTCTATTCTATTCTATTCTATTCTATTCTATTCTATTCTACTACTCTATTCTATTCCGCTCCATCCCATATTCTATTCTATTCTATTCTATTCTATTCTATTCTATTCTATTCTATTCTATTCTATTCTATTCTATTCTATTCCATATTTTTCTATTCTATTCCATATTTTCTATTCTACTCTATTCTATTCCGCTCCATCCCATATTCTATTCTATTCTATTCTATTCTATTCTATTCTATTCTATTCTATTCTATTCTATTCTATTCTATTCTATTCTATTCTATTCTATTCTATTCTACTCTATTCTATTCTATTCCATATTTTCTATTCTATTCCGTATTTTCTATTCTACTCTATTCGATTCCGCTCCATCCCATATTCCATTCCATTCAATATATTCTATTCTATTCTATTCTATTCTATTCTATTCTATTCTATTCTATTCTATTCTATTCTATTCTATTCTATTCTATTCTACTTTACTCTATTCCATTCCATTCCATTCCATTCTGTATTGCTGATAGCCCAAGTTGCAATTAAATATTCTATAAATTAAAACACAAAGGGGACACTTCGTGACGAATTCTTCTTTCCCTTTCTCGTTTCCAGACGCATTCGAGGCGTGTACTGTATATGCATTGTGCGCCCTTTCTTTTTCTCCAGTGAAAGTTCATTTCATTTTCTCGTTCTCTTTGAGCTCTTTTCTTGAGCTGAATAGGGTTGCCACCGATGCCTCTCCAATAAACAGGAAGCTAACGATTTCCCTCCCAGTATAATATGTAGATAATTAAGTTAATGTTTCTTTTCTTTTTTTTTTTTTTAGCCATCAGAGTGTCTTAACTGCCTTCAGACAATATACATCTTTTTGGTGCGGCTCGATTCATGTGGTTAATTTAACTGCGCGGCACAATTGTGGAAAGAAATATATCGGTGAACATAATTGCGATGCCATGTTCATCATTACATTTCAGAAAGATTCCTTTAAATCCTCCGCTTGGTAATTTCCTTCAGAGATGGGCCATTTAGCCTTCCTTTCCCTCTCCCCAAGGTATTAAATGTCTGGTTTAAGTATGAAGGATTTGCTTTCCGTTTGTCTGCTTGTTAAAGCATAAGTGGCACTGTGTAAACGTCTGCATGGGGGAAGAACATTTGGGGAGATGGGAAGGCAAAGTCCCTGGCCCTTTTTTCAGAAAACATCTCATTAATTCTTAAAGTACGTTCATCAAAGGTTTGAGGCTATTGTGGACTCAGGAAATCAACCTTACAAAAGGACTTGGGAAAGGGCAGGAGCTGAAAAGCAGAATTTTATCTTCCTGGGCTCCAAGATCACCGCAGACGGGGACTGCAGCCAAGAAATTGAAAGACGCTTGCTCCTGGGGATGAAAGCTATGGCAAATCTAGGCAGCATACTAAAAAGCAGAGACATCACCCTTTGCCAACAAAAGTATGTATAGTCAAGGCATGGTTTTCCCAGTTGCAATGGATGGCTGTGAAAGTTGGACCATAAGAAAGGCTGAGCGTCAAAGAATGGAGGCCTTTGAACTGTGGTGCTGGAGAAGACTCCTGCGAGTCCCCTGGACTGCAAGGCGATCAAACCGGTCAGTCCTAGAGGAGATCAACCCTGACTGCTCTTTAGAAGGCCAGATCCTGAAGTTGAAACTCAAGTACTTTGGCCACTTAATGAGAAGGAAGGACTCACTGGAGAAGAGCCTAATGCTGGGAAAGATTGAGGGCCATAGAAGAAGGGGACGACAGAGAATGAGATGGCTGGATGGAGTCACTGAAGCAGTAGGCGTGAGCTTCAATGGACTCCAGAAGATGGTGGAGGACAGGAAGGCCTGGAGGAACGTTGTCCTGGGGTTGCGATGGGTTGGACACGACTTCGCAACTAACAACAACGAATCTTTATTGGAACGGAGTCTGTGGATTAACACTGAATCTTAAAATCAGCCAGGGTTGATGGGAAACTAAAAGAAGCGATACTTGCAAAAATTCATTTAGTGACCGTTTAAAGTTGCAACGGCACTGAGAAAAGTGACTTGTGACCGTTTTTCACACTTCACGATTGTTGAAGCCTCCCCATGGTCACGTGATCAAAATTCAGAGGCTGGGCAACTGGCACGTACTTACGACTGTTGCTGTGTCCTGTGGTCACGTGATCCCTTTTGGTGACCCTTCTGACAAGCCAAGTCAAGGGGGGGAGCCAGATTCACGTAACAACTTATCAACTGCAATGATTCGCTTAACAACTGAGGCGAGAAGGGTCGTAAAACGGGGCAAAGCTCACTCAACAAAGGTCTCGCTTAACGATGGAAATGTGGGGCTCAATTGTGGTCGTAAGTCGAAGACTACCTGTGCATTTCTGATTGCAAAGTCTGTACAGACTAAAGAAGGAGAAGAAAGGGAAAGGGAGGAAAAACAGGAACATTTCATCAGCTTATTGGATTCCTCTTCTCCTTGATCTCTTTCCTATACATTTTATTACAAAAGCTTTGCTATTAAAAGCCAGCTGGGGGGTTACGTTGAGGATACAAATATGGATGGCTGGGGATGGAGAATGCCACGCTTATCATCTTAAGTCACTGCAAAATATACTGTAAGTACAGATAGTTGTATTACATACAGGTGTTTGATTTCAATCTGGAATGTCCTCCCTCCCCCTCCCTTCTCCTTCTCTCTTCCCTTTTGCTTCACACTTTTTAGATTTGATCTGGAGGGAGGGAGGGAGGGAGGAAAGAAGGAAGGAAGATAGAATAGAATGGAGGTGGGAAGGAAGGAAGAAAGGAAGAAAGAATAGAATGGAGGTGGGAAGGAAGGAAGGAAGGATAGAATGGAAGTGGGAAGGAAGAAAGAATAGAGTGGAGGTGGGAGGGAAGAAGAATAGAGAGGAAAGAAGGAAGGAAGGAAGGAAGGAAGGAAGGAAGGAAGGAAGGAAGAAAGAATAGAATGGAGGTGGGAAGGAAGGAAGGAAGGATAGAATGGAAGTGGGAAGGAAGGAAGAATAGAGTGGAGGTGGGAGGGAAAAAGAATAGAGAGGAAAGAAGGAAGGAAGGAAGGAAGGAAGGAAGGAAAGAAGGAAGGAAGGAAGGAAGGAAGGAAGGAAGGAAGGAAGGAAGGAAGGAAGGAAGGAAGGAAGGAAAAAAGGACGAAAGAATAGACTGGAGGTGGGAAGGAAGGAAGGAAGGATAGAATGGAAGTGGGAAGGAAGGAAGAATAGAGTGGAGGTGGGAGGGAAGAGGAATAGAGAGGAAGGAAGGAAGGAAGGAAAATAGAATAGAATGGTGGGAAGGAAGGAAGAAAGGAAAGAAGGAAGGAAGGAAAGAAGGAAAAAAGGAAGAAAGAATAGAATGGAGGTGGGAAGGAAGGAAGGATAGAATGGAAGTGGGAAGGAAGGAAGGAAGAATAGTGGAGGTGGGAGGGAACAGAAATAGAGAGGACGGAAGGAAGAAAGAAAGAAAGAATAGAATGGAGGTGGGAAGGAAGGAAGGAAGAAAGGAAAGAAGAAAGAATAGAATAGAATAGAATGGAGGTGGGAAGGAAGGAAGGATAGAATGGAAATGGGAAGGAAGAATAGAGTGGAGGTGGGAGGGAAGAGGAATAGAGAGGAAGGAAGGAAAGAAGGAAGGTAGAATAGAATGGAGGTGGGAAGGAAGGAAGGAAGGAAGGAAGGAAGGAAGGAAGGAAGGAAGAAAGAAAGAATAGAATAGAATGGAAGTGGGAAGGAAGGAAGAATAGAATGGAGGTGGGAGGGAAGAGGAATAGAGAGAAGGAAGGAAGGAAGGAATGAAAAGAAAGAAAAAAGAAAATGAAATGAGGGAGGAGGAGGAGTAAGGGGAAGGGGAAAGGGAAGAAGAAAGAGGAGGAAGAGGAGGAGAAATATTTATGAGGCAAGGGAGGCAAGGAAAGAGAGGAGACAAGGCGGAAGAGGAAAAAGGAGGAAGCAGCAGAGGCACATGATGCTCCATCAGATTAACCGGAATGCGAGAAAGTCCCACTTTTCAGCCCTTTCACGCTGCAAAAGCTTCTGAAGAAGGTTTGACACGCAGCCACCCGGCGCTTCAGAGGCAGGGAGAAAAGCAGAAAGCTTTTTTTCTCTCTCTTTCTCTCTTCTCTTTTTTTCCTGATATCAAGGAGATCCACTTTCTAACTGGCGTTGTCCCCTGGCGCTCTTCTCTCCCAGGCCTTGGATACCAGCAGCAGAACCTTAAAAACACAATAAAATCAAAAATGTTTTATTCACCAACAGGGAAAAATTCCATCCCGGACCAAAAGACAACCAAGTGTTTGATTTGCTGTCAGTTATAAAATCCCCAGGGTGGAGGGAATGTCAAGCCAGCACCATTATCTCTCCTGCCCCCCCCCCCCCAAAAAAACAGCAGCAAGTCGAATGAAACCTTCTCAAAATCAGCATCGGGGGCAGCAAGATGGGGGCTGCTTTAAAGGAAGGAAGAGGTGGATGAGTAGCCAAGAGGGGAGGGGGGGCTCCATGCCCAGCCCGTTCAGGTGCTTTCTCCCTAACAGGGTCCTTCCGTTTCAAAACTCTAGAGCTGGAACTTTAGACAAGAGAATCATTGAGAAACAGAGTTGCTCACTAGCTGATGGATTGCTCCCTTCCTTCGCCCCTTCCCTCTTCCCTTCCTCTTCTTTCTCTCTCTCTCATTCCTTTCCTAAAATCTGCATACCTCACCCAAATTCGAAGAGTCATTAGTCCCAGCACCAGGGAAGCAGGATATGACCTTTGGGACAAAATAGGATTAACCCACCACCATCAAGAATACCAGAAAGGTACACCCAGACTCAGGTCAGAATATGTGTCACACGAAATACAACGCCTGAAACAGGAACAGGAAACTACTTCAAACAAAAGGCTAGAGAGGGTATAAAAACCTACCACCCACATGTGCTCAGCCCTTTTTTCTTATCTTTCTCCAATAAAGGAGAATATTCATAGCTCAGAGTTGAATTCAGGGGTCCTCTGTGTTGTCTGAGCTTCGTTGGTTTCATGCAGTCATTTTGTGACCCAGCTAGGTAACATCATCAGTACTAGAAGGGAGTGGGGATTCTCTTCTCTTCTCTTCTCTTCTCTTCTCTTCTCTTCTCTTCTCTTCTCTTCTCTTCTCTTCTCTTCTCTTCTCTTCTCTTCTCTTCCATATTCTATTCCTCTCCATCCCATATTCTATTCTATTCTATTCTATTCTATTCTATTCTATTCTATTCTATTCTATTCTATTCTATTCTATTCTATTCTATTCTATTCTATTCCATTCCACTCCACTCCACTCTACTCTACTCTACTCTATTACATTACATTACATTCTATAGAATATTTGTAGTTCAGGATTGAATTGTGGGGGCCTGGATTCTCTCTGAACTGGGTTGTTTTCTTGCATATGTTTCGCCACCCAAACTAAGTAATATCATCATGATAATGATGTTACCTTGTTTGAGAGTAATAAAACTTCTGCAGGAGAACAACCAGGCTCAGAAACAACCAAGGGTCCCTTCTCCTCCATTTCCTTCTGTGTTTCCTCTTGCCTTCATAACCGGGAAGCTGAGGACCAGCCTGGAGAGGCCTCACATCCACAAGCGCTTTCTCCCCCCCCCCTCCATATACCTGAAAAATACAATAAAATCCCATCATCGCAAACCCGTCACCATCCCACTTTTCTTTCTCTGTCACCATTCCAACTCGCTGGTCTGGCTGAATGAGTCTTTAGATTAGAAATCCCCCGTTTAGCCCTGCCGCCATTCCAGCTGTGCTGCTTCATTCATGATAAGCAATCTGCTTCTGCTTTTCTCCCGCCTCTCCTTCCTTGACCTCCCTCACCTCTGAACAAATGAATCGGCTTCTCCTTTCGCGGCCGGAGATCTGACAGCTCAGATAGCACGGTTATTGAGAACGGCTTTTTCTTGCCTTAACAATGACAATTCGGTTTTCAGGGGATGGTCAGGGCAAGGGGTTTGTATGTGGGGTGGGGGGAAGGGCAAAGTTATTTGCTGCACAAGGAATTCTAATACGCTGAATCTGGAGAGAGATGATTACAAATGTCAGCTGCAGTGAGGACCCTTGATTGTAAATGTGGATGCCTGTGGGGGTTGTGGTTTTGTTGTTATTGGCCTTCTAACAAGAACTAGGCATCCATCCATCTATCCATCCATTCATCCATCCATATCTATCTATCTATCTATCTATCTATCTATCTATCTATCTATCTATCTATCTATCTGCCTATCTTTCTTATCTATCTTAGATAATATCTATCTGTCTGTCTGTCTGTCTGTTTATCTATCTTAGATAATTATCTATCTATCATCTATATCTATCTATCTATCTATCTATCTGCCTATTTTTCTTATCTATCTTAGATAATATCTATCTGTCAGTTTGTCTATCTATCTATCTATCTATCTATCTATCTATCTATCTATCTATCCATCTATCTAATTCTTTATCCCATATTTATTACTTTCTACATAATTCCATGGTGATCATGCCTAATGTCTTTCTTCCTCCTCCTGTTTTCCACACAACCCTGTGAGATGAATTTGGGCTAAGAGAGAGTGATTAGCCTAAACTTCACCCAGTCAGTTTTCATGACTAAGGCAGGACTAGAACTCACCATCTCCTTGCTTTTAGGACAGCACCTTAACCACTACACCAAACTGGCTCTCAGTTATGCTAATATAGTCCTAGAATATCATTAATTTTCAGGAACTAAAATGCTGTTTGCCTCACCCATTTTGACTTTCTGTCTGCCTTCCCAATCCAACAATTCTTAGCGGGTGAAAACAAGAGAACTTCTAGACAACCACAGTGACTTGGCCAGCCAGAGAAATGGCACCCTTCTGCTTTATTTTTGAAGTAAAATTCATCTCTGGAATGAGGACCCATTTAGCAATGTTTGCTAAAAGAAGGTGGGCAGCATTGCAGGAGGGGGAAAATTGCCTCGTTTATGCATGTAAACACATTGGAGAGTGAGTAGAAGAGGAAGAGAGGGGGAGGAGGGGGAGGAGAGAAAAAAAGGGGAGAGAATAAACGGAAAAGAGAAAAGAGAAGAAAGAGAAAGATAGGAGGAGAGAAGAAATGGAGGAGGAGGAGGAGGAAAAAAGAAGGAAGAAGAAGAAGGCAGGAGATGGAGAATGGGAGGAAAAAAGAAGGAAGGAGAAGGAGAGGAAGAAGGGACGGAAGAAGGAAAGGGAGGAAGAAGAGGGGAAGTTGAAGGGGAGGAAATAGAAGGAGGAGGAGGAGCTACCAATTTAAACACTATTCCTTTCCATAAGAGTCTCCTGCAAAATGCCCCTCCACCCCACCCTTAAAAAATAGAAGAAAAATAAATAATATCTAAAGATTATTTGCTTACTATCCTACCCAGAATGGCAAGCAATGTGTCTGATCAGGCGTTGCCTATCTGAGCTGCTAAGCTCCTGACCACTAGATGGCAACAGAGAGACATTGAAAACGAACTCTACTGCCCTCTTGTGGCTGGCCTGATATCCGATCTGGTAGCTCAAAGGAGAGCGATAGAGGCTACGCCTGGGGATGTAGCTTGTTCCCTTCCTTACACATTTCGCACAACAAGCCGGATTCCTTTCCCCCTCTCCCTCTTCAGGCTTCTGCCTGCTGTTTCGATGCCTTGCTGTCAAAAAAATTCCTTAAGGGAAACCGAATAAAGTTTGTCAGCATCTCCAGAAGCAACAACTTTTTTAAAAAAACTTTTTTTTTAAAAAAAAAGAGAGAAATTGAGACTGTGACAGAAACCCCGAATCTTCGGTAATAGCACGTCATTATGTGAATGCCCAAAGGCATATTCCCTAGCCTACAGACCCACACGATCTCTCCCTGCCAGCAAATGCCACTTAACAAGCAGTCTGTTCCATCCGAGTTTGCCTTCTGCTTTAAAGTGGCCTCCAGATCAGAACTCAAGTACCGGGAAGTGCATAACTTAATGCCGGAAATTGACACACCGTCATTATAAACCATGACACAGCTACGGGAGACCAAGTTTTGACATCGGCAAATTAATGAAGGAATCGATCGTACTGTTTCCGTACCCCTCTTATTATGCCATTAAATGCCTAAGCAACAAATCTAAACAAGCTTTTTAAGACCCTTAAAAATTGAGTTAGGGAGGAAAATGATTTTCAAGAGCAAGGGGGGGAATGCCAGTTCCCCCACCCACCCATTCAAGAGTTAGACATCTGCTAATTATTCTATCCACTCCCTGATCCTCCGTATAACAATGTGGCACCAGCAGGAAAACATGAACTAGAATAATCCTGATACCATGAAAATTTAATTGTTTAGCATAATCTATGGAGCCAGTTAGGGCACACAACAAGTTTGCCCAGACCCTTTAGGAGTCTAGGGGCTTTTGGGATTTAAGTGACTGTTTCTCTCTCTCTCTCTCTCTTTCTCTCTCTCTCTCTCTCTCTCTCCCTCCCTCCCTCCCTCCCTCCCTCCCTCTCTCTCTCTCTCTCTCCCTTTCTCTCCCCCACCCTCTCTTTCTCTCTGTGTGTGTAATGAATACTCTTTTTGGATACCATAAGATATATGGCTGAACATGCTAGGCTTCGTACCATCTTCTAATTTCATTTATTCATTTATTAAATTTATATGCCGTCCATCTCACAATCGAGCTGGCTGATCTATTGTTTCATTAAATTTGACTGTGGCAAAAAAAAAAAAAAAAAGTAACTGTGAGAGGGATCTCTGAGTCCTAGTGGACAATCACTTAAATATGAGCCAGCCGTGTGCTGCAGCTGCCCAAAAAGCCAACACAGTGCTGGGCTGCATTAACAGAGGGACAGAATCAAGATCACGTGAAGCGTTAATACCACTTTACAAGGCCTTGGTAAGGCCACACTTGGAATACTGCATCCGGTTTTGGTCACCACGATGTAAAAAAGATGTTGGGACTCTAGAAAGAGTACAGAGAAGAGCAACAAAGATGATTAGGGGACTGGAGGCTAAAGCATATAAGGAACGGTTGCTGGAATTGGATGTGTCTAGTTTAACGAAGAGAAGGACCAGGGGGGACATGAGAGCAGTGTTCCAGTATCTCAGGGGCTGCCACAAAGAAGAGGGAGTCAAGCTATTCTCCAAAGCACCTGAAGGAAGGACAAGAAGCAACGGATGGAAACTAATCAAGGAGAGAAGCAACCTAGAACTAAGGAGAAACTTCCTGACAGTGAGAACAATTAACCTTGTCATCTAGTCCACCCCCTGCTCAGGCAGGAAACCCTATTTCTCCAGAATGGTCAAAGGTCTCCTGCTCGGACAGGGGGTTGGACCCTTCCAATGATGGCATTCTGTAAATACCAAATTATCACCCATGATGGTCTGTGAGAATTCTTCCAAAGTTCTCCTCTTCTCAGATAACAGAATAACAGAGTTGGAAGGGACCTTGGAGATCATCTAGTCCAACCTCCTGCTCAAGCAGTAAACCGTACATCATTTCAGACAAATGGCTGTCCAGTCTCTTCTTAAAAACTTCCAGTGTTGGAGCATTCACCGCTTCTGGAGGCAGGATGTTCCACTGGTTAATTGTTCTCACTGTCAGGAAGTTTCTCCTTAGTTCTAGGTTGCTTCTCTCCTTGATTAGTTTCCATCCGTTGCTTCTTGTCCTGCCTTCAGGCGCTTTGGAGAACAGCTTGACTCCCTCTTCTTTGGGGCAGCCCCTGAGATATTGGAAGACTGCTATCATGTCCCCCCTCGTCCTTCTCTTCATTAAATTAGACATATCCAGTTCTAGCAACCCTTCCTTATATGTTTTAGCCTCCAGTCCCTAATAATTTTTGCTGCTCTTCTCTGTTAGCTTGTTTGGTAGTTCCTTGATTGGGTATATTTTATTTCTTGATTGTTGGTCTGATGTTAATCTTGGTGTTAATCTCTGCTCATCTGGGTGTTGATTGCTGGAGGGGAGGTGTTTTGGTCCTTCTGTTCCCTTTTTGATTTGTTGATTGTCTCTTTTGCACAGTAGGTAGGCATCGCTTATGTCTATATCTCTATTGATGGCAAATTTGTCTGAGTGCCAGGCTTGTACAAATTCCCTGGCGTTTTTGGATTTGGCTTGGTTTAAGATGGTCACAGCTTCCCAATTAAGACTAATTAATGACATTGATGATTTGATGAGTAAAATAGTTAACCGGCTGAGATATCTTCCTTTATTCACCTTCTTTTCTTCTTGTTTCTGTCTATTGATCAGATTTACACATGCCAAAATGAAAGAACTCTGGGCTGTTTTATAGAACTTAAGTATACACAATAAACAATCTCTGGTACAATTAAACAATAAAACATCTCTGGTACATCTCTGGTAAAATAAAGCCACATACCTAATACAGCATAGCAGAATTGGAAGGGACCTTGGAGGTCTTCTAGTCCCAACCCTTTGCTTGGAGACCCTATACCAGAGGTCTTCGAACTTGGCCCTTTTATGATTTGTGGACTTCAACTCCCAGAATTCCTCAGCCAGGCACGTGTGCCTGGCTGAGGAATTCTGGGAGTTGAAGTCCACAAGTCATAAAAGGACCAAGTTCGAAGACCCCTGCCCTATACCATTCTGGATAAATGGGTGTCCAGTGTCTTCTTAAAAAAAAACATTCAGTGATGGAGCACCCAAAACTTCTGGGCTCTACCTCCATCTCTGGCTTCTCTTCGGAATCCTCCTGACTGACCTCTTGATGGATAGTACTAGGCGTTGGGGGGTTCTTGGCAAGCCTCAAGGCCTTCACTGCTCCGCCTGCTGCTTCTTCAGCTGCAATCTCTCTTAATGCATCTTGGAATGATACATCTTCTTCTGCAAAAAGTTTCTATTGCAGCTCATGACTCTGAAGCCCACAAACTAAACAATCCCGGAGCCTCTCTTCTAGATCCTTGAATGCACAAGGCCTAGCAGCTTGTCTTAAGGCGGCAACAAAGTCCGCAGTAGACTCACCAGGCCTCTGATCCCTCTGCTCAAAGGCGTGCCTCCATGCAATTACTGAGAGCTTGGGTTTGAAGTGCTCTCGCAGCATACTCTTTAAGTCAGCATACACAATTGACGCCAGTGGTGCTGGGGCTACAAGATTCTCTGCAATATCAAAAGTCTCTTGCCCACAGACACACAGCAATGTAGCAGCTTTAAGGCCATCTTCTTGGATCTTGTTTACTTGAAAGTAATTCTCTACTCGAGCCACTTAGGAGCTCCAGCACTCAGGGTGAGAAGTATCAAATTCCGATAGACGGCCTAGCTTTGACATCATTACAGCCTGAAGGCTCTTCAATGCCTCTTGCTGCAAAGTATGAGAAGGGGTCCCACAAAGCCGAGCTCACCTCCAGCGTTCTCGTACTGTCAGGCAATCGCTTTTTCTGGACGCTGAACTTCCCAGCGCTTCAGGCCTCCTCTGGTAAGTCAGCCTAGCTTCTCCTGTTGTTCTTCTTGCAGCCTATTCCACCTTCGTCACCAATGTTCTGTTTTAGAATCAGAGACATCGAAGCGAAGCAGGAGTAATAAAACACAACTTCTTTATTGAGATCACAAACAGAACAGAACAGCAAACAAAATGGCGCTGCCCCTTTTATACTCTCTTTGCAGGGACAGCATCAGCCTATCAATGCAAGGCTAGTCTCCCACCTTGCACATGCTCACAAGGCTGGAGACAGCCTGTCTGGTCCCAGGTAACCACATGGTCTGCCCGAGCCTTTTGCAGCCTCCTGTGCCTGCTGAGTCATTCAGCAGGCCCAGGACATAACAAAACCCCTCTTCTCTGTGACATCCCCCCCAAATATTGGAAGACTATTATCATATCACCCCTAGTTCTACTCTTTGTAGGACCAGACATTCCCAATTCTGACAGGAGAGACACCCTGCTTTCACAACCGTCCATACAGCCTCCAGCCCCCTCTTTGTTGCTCTCCTCTGTACTCTTTCTACACTTTCAATATCTTTTTTTTAATCATGGTAACCAGAACAGAATGCCAAGTGTGATCTCACCAATGCAATCACTTCTCATTGTCTTGACGCTATCCCTCTGTTGATGCAGCCTAGGACTGCACTGGCTTTTTTGGCAGCTGTAGTACATTGCTGGCTCATATTTAAGTGGTGGTCCACTAGGATGGGTCCCCAACCCCGGTCCATGGAACGGTACCGGGCCATGGCATGCCAGCAACCAGTCTGCACAAACAAGCAAAGCCCCATCTGCGGAATGCAGGCAGCACACAAAACCACGCACCCTCCGGTCCGTGGGAAAACCTCTCTCCACGGAACCGGTCCCTGGTGCCCAAAAGGTTGGGGACTTCTGACCTAGGATGCCTAATGTAGACCTCTCTGGTAGTTAATGGAATGTGGACTTCTTTTTCAATCAAATCACTTACCTACAGTATATTCTATTTCATATAGAAACTATCCAGATTTTGTTCCTACCACATAGAACATTTGGCTATTTTTTTTACTCATAGACCCTACAACAGATAGCTCATTTTTCCCCCATGGCTAAAGAATCAACTATCTCATAACAGAATAACAGAGTTGGATGGGACCTTGGGGGTCTTCTAAACCAAACCTTCTGCTCAAGTAGAAGACCCTATACCAGTGGTGGCGAACCTATGGCACGCGTGCCAGAAGCGGCACTCAGAGCCCTCTCTGTGGGCACACACGCCATGCCCCAGATATGGCAACTGTTCCTCTTCAACCAGCTGCCCACTAACTCGCCAAGATCCCACGTGGCTGAATGCATCCCGGCACAGCTGGTTTCCCTCCCCCCCCCGTCCCATCCCATCCCTCCTGACCTCGCATGCTCTCCTTTTCCCGGGCACGACCCACTGCATTGCCTCCTCAGCTGTCGGACGGCCATTCAGCTCAGAGGCAGTTTCTTTGAACTGCTGGCAGAGGGCTGCAGAGCCCCAGAGTGCGCCGGTCGAGGGGCTGGCAGGCTGTGGCTGCTGAGGGACACCGTCGTCCCCCATGTGCTCATTGGCCTCTGTATGCCCTGGCCCTTGCCTTGCCCCATGGCAATGGCACCCCTGCCCTGCCTTGACTCACCCCACAGGACGAGCCTCCTGCCTACCACCGCACCTGCCAGAGACCCCCCTGAATCTCCCCCGACCCTGCCCACTCCCCACAGGCGTCCCTCCCCACGAGCAACATTGAGGTGACCACGCCCACCTTGGCCACACCCACCCAACCTGCCATGACCACCACAGCCACGCCCATCTAGTGGGCCATGCCCACCTGGCACCCGGCAATAAATAAGTGGTTTTGGGTTGTAGTTTGGGCACTCGGTCTCTAAAAGGTTCGCCATCACTGCCCTATACCAGTGGTTCTCAACCTGTGGGTCGGGACCCCATTTGGGGTCGAATGACCATTTCACGGGGGTCGCCGAACAAGGCTGTCCACCATTTTCCCCCCTTTTCTTTGGCCACGCCCCTGGCACCTGGTGATGAATAAGTGGTTGGGGGTCACCACAACATGGGGAACTGTATTATAGGGTCGAGGCATTAGAAAGGTTGAGAACCACTGCCCTATACCATTCCAGACAAATGGTTATTCAATCTCTTCTTAAAAACCTCCAATGACGGAGCACCCACAGCTTCTGGAGGCAGGTTGTTCTACTAGTTGATTGTTCTGACTGTCAGGAAATTCCTCCTTAGTTCTAGGTTGCTTCTCCCCTTGGCCAGTTTCCATCCGTTGCATCTTGTCCTGCCTTCAGGTGCTTTGACTGCTTCTTCTTTGTGGCAACCCCTGAATTTCTATGTTCTGCAGTCTCCAATGGCTCTCCTGTGCATAAACATAAAACATTTAAATTGTGCAGAGTATGACTATCCTCTAAAGTATCCAAGATTGGCCAATTGGCAATCTCAAGTGACATGTCTTGGTTCCCCACTCTGATCTTCTAGAGATGAAGAATGATCCCGCCTATTTCTTCTTGCATTTCTCCATTTTTCAAAGACAAGAAGCAATTTCTCACCTTTTAAAAAATTCCTTTTCAACTTTTTTTGTGTGTGTGTTCATTTGATTGTCACTTGGCTGCAATCTAAAGAGCATTGCAGCTTTTTGGGAATACCAATTAGAGTTAATTATAACCTGACTGATCTGTCTTAGCATGAGAGTGTCTCATCAAATGAATCCTTTCTTTCTTTTCCTTCCAACCCCCCAGCTTCTCCTTAGCAGACAAGTTCATTTGCACAGATTTTTCATTTGATGATTCTACAACTCAGTAAGGGCAAACATTAGGGCAAGATAAAGTTGCTTTAGGCCAAATCAAGCCATTGGTTTATTCTGTTAATTGTTGTCGTTGTTGAGTCACTAGAATAGAATAGAATAGAATAGAATAGAATAGAATAGAATAGAATAGAGTAGAGTAGAGTAGAGTAGAGTAGAGTAGAGTAGAGTAGAGTAGAGTAGAGTAGAGTAGAGTAGAGTAGAGTAGAGTAGAGTACGGGCCCTGGAGGTGGTGAGTGTCCCTTTGGGCAGGCAGGGTGGAGCGGAGTGGAGGCAGGGCAGGGAGTAGAGCAGGGGCGGGGCCAGTTTTTGGGCACTCGGTCTCCAAAAG
>CM077923.1:88932471-88939723 GCA_039797435.1 Crotalus adamanteus | reverse complement strand
GAGAATTATACCACTAATATTTTAAATTTCAGTAGGGCAATCTTAGGATTTCTAAGGGATGAAGAAAGAGAGGTAATCTGGTCTTTACATATGGACTGCAAGTTGTCCGCCCGGTATTAACTCGTATTCCAAACCCAACTGGTTGGTTTTCTTTTGAAAACAATCAGTCATTTAAACCTGCCAAAGGATCGAGTTGCAGGTTGGATGGCATAGTGCGATATGAACAGTGCAATTACCCGACGCAATTACCTGTATAAAGTGGATACATATTGCTGCTCAACAATTGTAATCCTCTCTTAATAAGTGGGAAAGAGATAATTACTTGTCTCCAGTGCAAACACGCACTTCAACTTAATTTTGTTAAACCAGGGGAGGAAGAGGAAACAATCTGAAACCAGACCGCTCACGAGAAAAAAGTACTTGAGCCAAAAACATTTTTTTTTTAATTGGAAAATGGAAAGCAGCCTTTCCATGCTGTTGGGGATTCAGGAATTGAAGGTCCACCCACCTGGCTGACGGGAACATCTTGCTGAAGGGAGGACCAGGAACGTTTTGAGCTGCACCAGTTTTGTCTCCAATGGAGGAGGAATCGATCTTTGGTAAGTTCACGAAGGTCTTAGAAAACGTTTAAATTCTGTGATCAGAATTTTGCAAGCCGTGGTGTTCTTGCTGGCACTCTAGAGAAATTCCACCCTCCTGAAAGTTAAAGCAGGATCAGAAGAATACTGACATTTTTTCAACCCATGATATTGGAGAAGATGTGAGATGCCAATGGCAAGTTGTCCCACACCAGTTGGCCGTGGCAAGTTGGCTGTGGCGAGATGTGCTAGGCCAGGGGTAGGCCACCTTGGCTCTTTTATGACTCATGGACTTCAACTCCCAGAATTCCTGAGCCAGCCATGCTGAGGGGAAAGGGAGAGGTCCAAGCTGAGCCATGCTGGCTCAGGAATTCTGGGAGTTGAAGTCCACCAGTCATAAAGCGGCCTAGACCCAGGCCAGAGGTAGGCAACCTTGGCTCTTTTATAACTTTAAGAGGGATGCAAAATTGGGAAAGAAACATGATTTTGGATTGGTGATTAAATCAGACAGAGGATGGGTCTTTCATATTCTATTCTGTTCTGTTCCGTTCTGTTCCATTCTGTTCCATTCCGTTCCATTCCATTCCATTCCATTCCATTCCATTCCATTCTATTCTATTCTATTCTATTCTATTCTATTCTATTCTATTCTATTCTATTCTATTCTATTCTATTTCTATTCTATTCTATTCTATTCTATTCTATTCTATTCTATTCTATTCTATTCTATTCTATTCTATTCTATTCCAGAATATTTGTAACTCAAAGTTAAATTGTGGGGTCCTCAGTGCTCTCTGACCCTGGGTTTTTGTTTTTTTTTTTTTTTTTTTTGGCAGACGTTTCATTATCAGCCTAAGTTTGGATGAACGAAACTTCTGCAAGAAAACAACCAAGCGCAGGGAGCACCAAGGAACCCCCTTATTTCAACCCTGATCTACAAATATTCTCTTTAAATCAGACCAGATGGCCTTGCGGGTCTTGGTGTCCTTTTCTGTGAGGACCTCATTATACAGACGGCATCAATTTCACCACATTATGTCATCGGTACAGTGCCATCACCCACCCAGATCATACTACTTGTACAATGGCATCTTACAAGTTTTTGCCTGCTGCCTGCAAAGCCCATTGCATCGAAATCCAGTAAATCAAGATTTTACTCTCTCCCTCTCCCTCCCTCTCTCCCTCCCTCTCCCTCTCTCCCTCTCCCTCCCTCTCCCTCCCTCCCTCTCCCTCTCCCTCTCTCTCCCTCTCTCCCTCCCTCCCTCCCTCTCCCTCCTCCTCTCTCCCTCCCTCCATCTCTCCCTCTCCCTCTCCCTCTCCCTCTCTCTCCCTCTCTCCCTCTCTCCCTCTCCCTCTCCCTCTCCCTCTCCCTCTCCCTCTCTCCCTCTCCCTCCCTCTCCCTCCCTCCGTCTCCCTCTCCCTCCCTCCCTCCCTCCCTCTCCCTCCTCCTCTCTCCCTCCCTCCCTCTCTCCCTCCCTCCCTCTCTCCCTCTCCCTCTCCCTCTCCCTCCCTCTCACTCTCCCTCCCTCTCACTCTCCCTCCCTCTCTCCCTCCCTCCGTCTCCCTCTCCCTCCCTCCCTCCCTCTCCCTCCTCCTCTCTCCCTCCCTCCCTCTCTCCCTCTCCCTCTCCCTCTCCCTCCCTCTCACTCTCCCTCCCTCTCACTCTCCCTCCCTCTCCTCCCTCCCTCCCTCCCTCTCCCTCTCTCCCTCTCTCTCCCCCTCTCTCTCCCTTCCTCTCTCCCTCTCTCCCTCTCTCCCTCTTCCTCTCCCTCCCTCTCCCTCCCTCTCCCCCTCTCTCTCCCTTTCCCCCTCTCTCCCTCTCCCTCCCTCTCCCTCCCTCCCTCTGTCCCTCTCCCTCTCCCTCTGTCCCTCTCTCTCTCTCTCTGTGTATGTGTGTGCATTTTCCCCCAGATTATAAATATCTTTGCTGGACCTTAATGATTATCACTGAATGTACGTCTGCTGCTTGCAAACCAGCGTGAAGCTTTAAGATTTTTTTTAAAAAAAGTGACAGTACCCATTATTAGCACCAATGATGGGATTCTAGAGAAAGGTGACAAGTGTGGTAAATGATGCCAGCTCAGCCTGTTGGAGTGTAAATGGAGCACCACTGCCTGTCAGCTGTTTTTTTGTATTTCCCTGCAATATCTCCCTTGCTTTGGGGAGGGGTGGTGGTGTCTGGCCCTGCCTGAGGTAGATCCTTTTCTTTGCACCGTCCATCAAGTTTCGTGGACTATCATCAAGGTTTAGAAAAAGAAGCCAAGATATTGAAAGAAGGACAAAAGATTGATTCATACATTGCAGGTCATGCATTGAAGGAAAAAGATGGAGGAGGAGGAGAAATAGGAGGAGGAGGAGAAGGAGGAGGAAGAAGAGGAGGAGGAGGAGGAGGAGGAAGAAGAGAAAGAGGAGGAGGAAGAGAAAGAAAGAGAAAGAGAAAGAGAAAGAAAGAGGAGGAGGAGAAGGAGAAGGAAAAGGAGAAGAAAAGGAGGAGGTAGAGAAAGAGGAGGAGTAGGAGAAGGAGAAGAGAAAGAGGAGGAGGAGGAGAGGAGAAAGAGGAAGAGGAAGAAGAAGAGGAAGAGGAGCCAGAAAAAGTAATACAATCCTGGGTTGTATAAACAGAGGAATAGAATCAAGATCACGCAAAGTATTAATACCGTTTTATAAAGCCCTAGTAAGACCACACCTGGAATACTGCAGCCAATTTTGGTCACCATATCACAAAAAAGATGTCGATAGTTTGGAAAAAATTCAGAGAAGAGCAACTAAGATGATCAAAAGCCTGGAGACCAAAACATACGAAGAAGGGCTGCGGGACTTGGGTTTGGCTAGTCTAAAGGTAAGAAGAAGTATGGGAGACATGATAGCGGTGTTCCAGTATCTGAGGGGCTGCCACAAGGCAGAGGGGGCCAAGTTGTTCACCACAGCACCAGAGAGCAGGACAAGAAACAATGGTTGGAAACTGACCAAAGAGAGAAGCAACCTGGAATTAAGGAGAAACTTCCTGACAGTGAGAACAATTAACCAGTCGAACAACTTTGCCTTCAGAAGTCATGGGCACTCCATCACTAGAGATTTTAAAGAAGAGACTGGACATTCACCTGTCTGAGATGGTATAGATTCTCCTGTTTGAGCAAGGGACTGGACTAAAAGACCCCCAAGGTCCTTTCCATTTTCTCTTCTCTTCTCTTCTCTTCTCTTCTCTTCTCTTCTCTTCTCTTCTCTTCTCTTCTCTTCTCTTCTCTTCTCTTCCCTTCCCTTCCCTTCCACTCCACTCCACTCCACTCCATTCCACTCCACTCCATATTTTCTATTCTATTCTATTCTATTCTATTCTATTCTATTCTATTCTATTCTATTCTATTCTATTCTATTCTATTCTATTCTATTATTATTTTTATTCCTCATTGGCACCTTTGGTCTTATGGAATTGGATGGCCTTCGAAGTTAACAAATAAATAATGCAATGGTCATCAGTTTCATATTGTCGCTACATGAAGTGTCTACAAAGGTTGCCAGGATTCAAGCTTAGCTTAAAAGAAACTTCATAAGTAGCAATAAAAAAAGGTTATTTTTCCAATTGGCATCAGCAGAACCATTTTATCGCCTGGGGAACATTTTCTTATTTCAGAATCGCAAACAACAGCGCTTGGCTGAGCCTGTCTGGACTCGGAAACTAAGCAAGTTTGGCTCTGGTTATTCAGCAGAAGTTATAGTTGGCTTGAAGGAAAGGTTAATGTTCATGAATTCAAAAATAAAACGAGCAAAAACTGGGCTTACGTGAGCAAATTTGCCCAGCCGTGTTTTGAAGAATAGGAGAAAAAAAGGCAGGGGGTTTTTTTGTGTGGTTTTTTTTTTTTTTTTGAATTTGGCTTGATCTAAGATGCTCACACTTTCAAAAGTTGAATTTATGGTCAAAATCGTTGTGAAAGTAAGGAGTTTTCATCAGATCTTCGAACTGCGAGTTGGTGTTCATGGAGGCATTCTGCTAGTCTTCTGCCTGTTTGTCCTACAGTGATGTTACCTAATTGGGTAGTGACTTACCTGTAAGAAAACAACCAAGCTTTGACAAAGTCAACTGTAACGATTGAAACCAACTCTATGTGGGACGAACATCACGTCAGTTAAAAAAACAGGATCCGTGAACACCGGCTGGTGTTGCCATGACCCCAAATGCCATGACCCCAAATTCTTAATCTCTATCCACACTGACACCAAACAACAGCAGTTTGATTGGAGCAACAGTAAAATAATTGGCCATGCTATCACTCACCACCCTTGTGAGTCCATCAAAGACTGGCCCTCTACAAGCAATTCCATCAACAGACACATTGACCCATCAACCAGCCTATGAACCTCTCAGGATCCGAATCAACCACACAGTGATCCAGAGACAGCAGCGACTTTCAACCATCCCGCGCAATCCCCCATCGCCACTAGCAGTTCACCTCCCATTGACCCCGACCTGATATAACCTCATAAGACCCATCACAAGATTCTCACTGATGACTCACACCTGACCCATCATAAGACCCATCACAAGGTCCACCCACACCTGAAGCCCTTATAAACAGAAGAACACCAACACTGACATCCCCTAAACTCCGCTGAAGATATTACCTAGCCTGGTGACAAAATGTTTGGAAACCAACGCACAAGCTCCAAGAACAAACCTCCACCCTTATAAACCAACCAAGTTCAGAGGGCATCAACGACCCCACAGTTCAACCTTAGCTAGAAATAATCTCTTCTGTCAGAGACTTTTTACTTTAGACATGTAGGAGAGAAGAAGAATGCAGGAAAAACAAATAAAAGAATCCAGTTACAGTCTAAGCCAGTGATGGCGAACCTTTTAGAGACCGAGTGCCCAAACTGCAACCCAAAACCCACTTATGCATTGTCAGGTGCCGGTTGGGTGTGGCCCATTGGCTGGGTGTGGCCCATTGGGTGGGCATGGCAGTGGTGGTAACGGCAGACTGGGTGGGACTAAAAAGTTCAATCAATCAGTCAATTCCAACTTTGCAAGATCTTTTTTTCCCCGCGAGAAATTGAAATTGACTGATTGATTGAACCTTTTTTTTTTTGTACACGGCGGCAGAGGCCTAAAGCTAAAAGGTTTTATAAAACCCAACTGAAGGCCTAGGACTGGGGCAATGGCACGCGTGCCCACAGAGAGGGCTCTGAGTGCTGACTCTGGCACCCGTGCCATAGGTTCGCCACCACTGGTCTAAGCTTTCTAAACCTTTGGGACCTGGGCTGTCTTTTCTAAGCTGGAGAGTTATGAATTGCAGCCCCCTCTTGTATAGGTAGTCCTCTATTTACGACGACAATTGATTGATTGCCAAATTTCTGTTGCTAAACGAGACAGTTGTTAAGTGAGTTTTGCCCCATTTTATGACCTTACTTGCCAGTTGTTGTGAATCACTGTAGCTGTGAAGTTAGTATCACGGTTGTTAAGAAGCTGGCTTCTCCATTGTCTTTGCCTGTTGGAAGGTCGCAAAAGGGGATCATGTGACCCCGGGACACTGCAACTGTCATAAATATGAGACAGTTGCCAAGCATCTGAATTTTGGTCACCTGACTCTGGGGATGCTTCAATGGTCATAAGTGTAAAAGACAGTCGTCACTTTTCCCAGTGCCACTGTAACTTCAAATAGTCTTTGAACTGCTGTAACTCAAGGACTTCCTGTATATGGTTGGTTGGGGGATTCTGGGAACTGAAGTCCACGCATCTTAAAATTGCCAAGATTCAGAAAGACTAAATTAAGGTATCTTTTCTTCTTTGCAGTTGAGTCTTGGTTCAGTTGTCCCAAAGGTGCTTTTTCAAGAGGCAATTGGACTTTCTTGTTTTTCTTTGAAAATGTTTCGCTTCTCAGTCAAAGAAGCTTCTTCAGCTCTGACTGGATGGTGGGGAATGAGAGAATTTATACTCCTTGCAGACAGCTGGTCATTTGCATTCTTTTAGAGAGTCGTTGAGGCCACTTGGCTACTACAATTTTGGGAAATCCATTCGTACTCCTGCAGACTACGAGAATCATTTGTGCTTCATTCTGAGATGCAGACAACACAAACTCATCCCCAATGGCCTGCCCCTGTCTTCCAAAATAGTAGTAGTAGTAGTAGTAGTAGTAGTAGTAGTAGTAGTAGTAGTAGTAGTAGTAGTAATAATAATATTAAAGTTGGAAGGGATCTTGGAGGTCATCTAGTCTAATCCCCTCCTCAGGCAGGAAACCCTATACCATTTTGGACAAATGGCTGTCCAGTTTCTTCTTAAAAACTTCCAGGGTTGGAGCATTCACCACTTCTGGAGGCAGGTTGTTCCACTGGTTAATTGTTCTAACTGTCAGGAAGTTTCTCCTTAGTTCCAGGTTGCTTCTCTCCTTGATTAGTTTCCATCCGTTGCTTCTTGTCTTGCCTTCAAGCGCTTTGGAGAATAGGTTGACTCCCTCTTCTTTGGGGCAGCCTCTGAGATATTGGAACATGGCTATCATGTCCCCCCTCGTTCTTCTCTTCATTAGATTAGACATACCAAATTCCAACAACTGTTCCTTATATATTTTAGCCTCCAATTCCCTGATCATCTTTGTTGCTCTTCTCTGTACTCTTTCTAGAGTCTCAACATCTTTTTTACATCGTGCTGATCAAAACTGGATGCAGTATTCCAGGTGTGGCCT